>VMDO01021336.1:0-35629 GCA_007922755.1 Pedetes capensis
TAAATGATGCAGGAAACATCAAAAGAAGATGGGAAGAATACACAGAGTCATTATACAAGAAAGAACTGGTAGATGACAAACCATTCCAAGAGGTTGCATACGAAGAGGAACCAATGGTGTTGAAGGATGGAGTGGAATTTGCCTTGAAAGAACTGGCGAAACACAAGGCTCCAGGAATTGATGGGATACCAATAGAGATGTTTCAACAAACAGATGCAGCACTGGAGGTGTTAACGTGTTTATGCCAACAGATCTGGAAAACAGCTACTTGGCCAACTGACTGGAAGAGATCCATATTTGTGCCTATTCCCAAAAATGGGGATCCAACTGAATGTGCAAACTATCAGACAATACCATTAATATCACACACCAGCAAAATTCTACTAAAGATCATTCAGAAGCGACTGCAGCAGTATATAGACAAGGAATTATCGGAAAATCAAGCGGGATTCAGAAAAGGGTGGGGAACTAGGGACATCATTGCTGATGTCAGGTGGATATTAGCTGAAAGCAGAGAATATCAAAAAGATGTCTCTCTATGTTTTATTGACTACGCAAAAGCATTTGATTGTGTGGATCATAACAAATTATGGATAACACTTCAGAAAATGGGAATACCAGAACACCTAATTGTGCTCATGAAAAATCTATACATGAACCACGAGGCAGTTGCTCGAATAGAACAAGGAAACAGAGTGGTTTAAAGTTGAGAAAGGTGTGCATCAGGGCTGTATACTTTCACTCTGTCTCTTCAATTTATATGCTGAGCAAATAATCCAAGAAGCTGGACTTTATGAGGAAGAACGTGGCATCAAGATTGGAGGAAGACTCATTAACAACCTGTGTTATGCAGATGACACCACTCTGCTTGCTGAAAGTGAAGAGGATTTAAAACATTTCCTGATGAAGATCAAAGATCATAGCCTTCAATATGGGTTACAACTAAACATCAAAAAAACAAAAATCCTTAGGACTGGGTCAGCACGCAACTTCACAATAAATGGAGGAAAGTTTGAGGTTGTCCAAGATTTTGCTTTGCTTGGCTCTATAGTCAAAACCCATGGAAGCAGCAGTCAAGAAATCAAAAGACGCATTGCTCTAGGAAAAGATCTCTTTAGAGTATTGAAAAGCAAAGATGTCACATTGAAGACGAAGGTGCGTCTGACTCATGCCATGATATTTTCAGTGGCATCACATGGTTGTGAAAGCTGGACATTGAACAAGAGAGACACAAAAAGAATTGATGCTTTTGAATTGTGGTGCTGGAGATGTCTATTGAATATACCATGGACTGCCAAAAGAACCAACAAATCTGTCCTAGAAGAAGTACAACCAGAGTGCTCCTTGGAAGCAAAAATGGCCAAACTGCGTCTTACATATTTTGGACATGTAGTCAGGAGAGAACAATCCCTGGAAAAGGACATCATGTTTGGAAGAGTGGCAGGTCAATGCAAAAGAGGAAAACCCTCCACCAGATGGATTGACACAGTGTCTGCAACAATGGCCTTAAACATAAATAAGATCGTTTGCCTGGCACAAAATCAGCAAGTATTGCTGTACATAGGGTCGCTATGAGTTGGACTCGACTCGACGGCACCTAACAACAACAACATTTTTCCAACAGCCATGATTCACAAATCCAGGAAGAATTACTAGGGGTGAAAATGAGAGTGGCCTGGCTCACTATTACCTCTAGTGATCCACAAGCAATTTTTAAAAATTTCTGTCCTCATGATATTAGGCACTACTCATCTAGAGTTCTTAGTTCTAAAGGGAACTAAGGTAAAGAGTCTGAAATATTTTTCATGATAGATTCTATTCAAGTCCATAATAAAATTTTAACAAATTTTAAACTACTTAAATCACAGAGCTGTTTTTAATACAATATAATTAAATTAGAAATGAATTAACAAAGATATCTTGAAAATATAAATAATCCTTGTGTCAAAGAAGAAAACATATAGAATATTAAAAAGTACTGTGAACCTAAATTAACATGAAAATAGGCACATCAAAATCTGTGAGATAAGGCAAAGAAGTGCTTAGGGTCAAATACACAGCATTAAGTGCTTATAAGTTTATAGCTGATTTACTCATAATATGGGGAGAATGGAAACAGTACAAATATTTACCAATCAATGAATGGATAAGCCAGTTTTAGTTAATACACACAATGAAACAGTAACCAAAAATAAAAATGAACATACTCACACCATGGGATAATCAAAACAAAAATGATGAGGGAAAAGAAGTCAGATGCAAAAAAGTACAGAGTGTATGATCCCTTTTATATAAATTTCAGTTACACACAATTTATGGTGATAGAGGTGAGAATGGTGACTGTCTCCATAGGTTGGAGACTGACTGCAAGGAGTTGCAAGGGAACTTTCCGGTAGGATGAAAACATTTTATGTCTTCAATATGGTATCAATTACAAGGGTGTATGCATTTGTCAAAAGTTATAATCACTATGTAAGTTTTATCTCTATTTAGAAAGTATTTCTTACAACATTATTCACAGTACCTATCACACACAAGGAGATTAAATATCCATCTATCAATGAATGAAGAAAATGTGGTATGTGTGTGTATATAATGAACTATTACTCAAGCTTAAAAAAAAGAAATCCTGCCATTTATGCCAACATGAATGGACCTGGTGAACATGATGCTAAGTGAAATAAGCCAGACACAGAAGGGCAAATACTATATAATACCACATATAAGATTAACCCAAAGTAATCAAACTCATAGAAGCAAATCAGAGTTTTATGCTGGCTCCTAGGGGTTGGGAAGAAGGAGAAAGGGGAAGTATTAATCAGAGGGTCAAGGTTTTAGTTATACAAGCTGAAGTCCTACAGATCTACTGTACACCATAGTGCCAACAACATAGTGGACTGTATTGTATGCTTAAAATTTTCCACAAAGGAAGCTGAGTATGGTCACACATGCTTGTTACCCAAGGAGGCAGAGGCAGGAGGATTATGAGGTCAAGGCTAGTCTGTGCTTCAATTGAAACCTTGTCTCAAAAAAGAAGTCTAAAAGTGGTAGATCTTACATTTAGTGTTCATATCCACATGTATACACAAAATAATAACAAAAGAGCAAGAAAAAACTTTTTGAGGTGACATATAGATTTATAGCATACACTGAGGTGATAGCTTCACAGTATATACAATACTTAACCTACAAACTTGTCAACTTTTATGCATTATGTACAGATTTCTACCTGTCAAAAATTATATAAAAATATCAAATTTGAAAAAGAAAGTATTTCTTTAGATAGCAAAATGTAATTAGAAAGCATCTGTCTCAAATATAGACTTTTTAAAATTACAAATGAAAAAAATCAAATATGTTTTAGATAAAATCACAGACAACAAGCTCATATCGAACTACTGAAAGAAACCAGAATTTTTTTCCTGCCAAAGATAATTCTACTCATTTGGCATTTTTATTAGGGAGATATATGCTGATTTTCTCATAAAGCCTCAACAGGAAAAGAATACTGGATTGGCTATATAACAGGTATACTTCATCATGGGCATTTTTACTTTCTATGAAGCCCATCATTGGAAAAAAATAAGCTTTATCCTTTTAGCTTATGACAAATTAGTATCAAATACCCTTTAAAAGGTCCAGGATGGCAGAGGACCCCAGAGGTACATACCTGAATCTCCCCATAGGAACTTATTTTACATGGTAAAGGTATCCCACAGAGGTCAATAAAGTAACTTAATATATTCAACTTGTGAAGACTGGATGGATTATAGTAACTCAGGTGTATCTCAATAATACTGCTGATGTTGTTATTATTGTTGTTAGGTGCCTTTGAGTCAGGTATGACTCATAGCGACTCTATGTACAACAAAAGGAAACACTCCCCAACGCCTTACCTTGCTGGGCGCTATGTCAGTGCTTCTCTGCTACTCACAAGGTTTTCAATGGCTGATTATTTCAGGAGTGGGCTTCCAGGTTCTTTTCCCATTTTTGTGGTGCTAGGGATTGAACCCATGGGCCTCAGAACACACAGAGAAAGCACTCTACCAACTAAGCTAAGCCCCATCCCTGGTAACACTGGGGGAGATGATATCCCAGTGCCATCAAACCAATAACGTACTGTTATTCTGCAAGCTGCTCCTGCATCCAAGATGCAAATAAGTTCTTCTGCCCCATAACTAGTTATATTAGAATTTTAAATTGAAGAATTGGAAACAATTCAAAGTTGTAGAGAGAAATTTATAACTATCTAAACTGGAACTGACATATCCAGAGCAAGGAGAAAAAGTGACCACTCATTTCTTTGTTCATTCATCAAACATTTACTAAGTGGTTACTGTGTCAGATCCATTGCTAGGTACCAAACATTTAAAGATGGGTAAAATATGGTCACTGTCCTCTAAGAAATAACAATCTAAAACAGGAGAAGCAGATAAGTAAATAGTTAGAAAACAGTATGGCCAAGAAAAAATTTAAATATGCAGAAAGCAAGCTAAGTACAGAGGAAAGACCTAGGAAGGAAACAGTACCTGAACTGAGTCTTAAAGGATGAGTAGGAATTAGTCAGGTAATGAGGAATGTAGAGGGGACATTCAGGCACAATGGACTATACAAACAAAGGGAAAGGCATGGAGGAAAAAGCAGTACAGTATGCATAAACTATAATACATTAAGTGTTTTGAACAAAGGAGTGAGAGGATCCTAACTGTGTTTTAAACAGAAAAGTCTGACAGCATGGGGGATACTTTAGAGGGAATAGAAGAAAGGCAAGAAGACCAGTTAAGAGACTATTGTACTTTAGACAAGTAATGATGGTGAACTAGGGATAAGGCACTGGTAATACAGAGGACAGAGAAGTTTATGGTCAATGGTCAATTTACTTAATTTGAAGATACCACACTTTCTTGATCTTCCTCCTACTACTCATTGGTTATTCCTTTTCAGTCTTCTTTGTGGGTTCTTCCACTTCTTCCCAATTTTCCAACAGTATATTAACCCAGGGCTTAGTCCTTGGATCTCTTCTGTCTTCACTCCCTTGGCTTTAATTATGTATACGCTGAAAATTCCAAATGCAGAGTGCTGATCTGGAACATCCATCTACACTGCAGACTCAAATAATCTGAGAAACTGGGCGTAATGGAGAAGAACCCAATATCATGATTGGAGAAGAGTCATTCACAACCTGCATTATGCAGGTGACACAACTCTGCTTGCTACAAATGAAGAGGAGTTGCAATGCTTAGCCTTCAGTGCACCTCAACATCAAAAAAACAAAAATCCTTACAAGGGATCAGTATAGAATTTCATGATAAATGTAGAAAAGATTGAAGTTCTCCAAGATTTTGCTTTACTTGGTCCTACAATCAATACCTGTAGAAGCATCAGACAAGAAATTACAAGACACATTGCATTAG
This sequence comes from Pedetes capensis, assembly GCA_007922755.1. Taxonomy (NCBI): domain Eukaryota; kingdom Metazoa; phylum Chordata; class Mammalia; order Rodentia; family Pedetidae; genus Pedetes; species Pedetes capensis. The sequence goes on from VMDO01021336.1 coordinate 5,415, forward strand.
GAAAAGTTGTTGCAAAAGATCCCTTTCAGGTGTGGAAAAGCAAAGGTTTCACACTGAAGACAAAGGTGCACTTGACTCATGCCATGGTATTTTCAGTTGCATCATATGGTTGTGAAAGCTGGACATTGAATAAGGGAGACAGGAGAAGAATTGATGCTTTTGAATTATGGTGCTGGAGATGAATACTGAATATACCATGGACTGCCAAAAGAACTAAAAGATCTGTCCTAGAAGAAGTGCAACCAGAGTGCTCCTTGGAAGCAAGGATGGCTAGACTGTGTCTTACATATTTGGACATGTAGTCAGGAGGGACCAAACCCTGGAGAAGGATATCACGTTTGAGAGAGTGGCAGGTCAACGAAAAAAAGGAAAACCTTCCACAAAATGGATTCACACAGTGTCTGCAACAATGGACTTAAACATAAAAATGACCGTGTGTCAGCCAGGTGTGGTGGTGCACGCCTGTAATCCCAGTGGCTCGGGAGGCGGAGGCAGGAGGATCGCAAGTTCAAGACCGGAAGCAGTCTGCGTAATTTAGCAAGACCCTGTCTCAAAAAGTAAAAAAAATGGGCTGGGGGTGCAGCTCAGTGGTCCAGCACTTGCAGAGCATGCAAGCGGGAGGCCCTAGGTTCAATCCCCAGTACCACAAAAAAAAAAAAAAAAGAAAAAAAGAAAAGAAAATGATTGTGTGCCTGGCACAGTGTCAGGGAGTGTTTCATTCTACTGTACACAGAGTTGCTATGAGTTGGACCCAACTCAATGGCACCTAACAACAAATATTCACATTTTATTTTTCCTTGGTTTCAAATAGACATCTGATTTTATGATTAATAAAGCACTTTTCTCTCTTTAAGCCTTTCTTTTTCTTTGTAGACAAGAATAGGATTATATCTTTTATTTGGAGTAAGTAGGGTATGGTTTATGAATTTAAATGAATACCTATAATTTCTGGATTTAGATAGAACCATCTAGCTCTCATGAAATTAATTTAGCTAAAAATTGAATTTAAAGATCTTCTGAAAAACAGTATTTTTCTCTTTCCTAAAAAATTACCATTGTATCATCAAAAATGTGTACTTTAATAATTTTAGTCATTAAATTAAAATGTAACACAAGAAAATGTGAGAGGAAGAGATATGAACTATGAGGAAATCTATAATATCTGCATTTCAAATTCAATTTCTTATAGGTTTGGTCTACTTTTTCTATCTCTGCCTTCAAATATACACAAAAAAACAACATAGAGGGTTACATTTAATTGTAGTTTGTATCTTATTTCATTCTAACTTACATTAATTGAGTAACAGCACTGAAATTAAAATGGAGTTGCTATTAATGTCAAACAGTTTTTGCTGCTTTTGGGTGGTTTTGTAATTGCAATCGTAAATTGAAGATAAATTTTCTCTCTTTATGCTAACCTCTTTTTCTCATTTGGCTTTTAAACTTCTTCTCAGACTGATTTTAGTAAATACAATATGCCTTAAAAACTATATACATACAGAGATGGAGTGTAGCTTAGTGATAGAATGATTGCCTCACCTGCATGAGGCCCTAGGTTCAATCCCTAGCATCTCAACACACACACACACACACACACACACACACACACACACACACACGCAGTGTCTGTGTGTTTGAGCCTCAGGAATTTTGTTCATTATGCCATCATAATCTCTCTCATATCAAATCCTCATCACTTCATGTATGGATGATGATAATATTATCCTAATTACTTTCTAGTCTTTCTATTTGTACTCTGTCCTTTATACTACTTCTAGATTAATTTTCATGAAATTTCACTTTCATCATATTCTCCTGAACCATGAACCTTTAATGGCTTCCCATTGCCCATAAAAATCTAAATCTCTAATCTTGATATTTAAGACTCATCATAATCTGGGTCTAGTCTATTTATCCAACCAACTTCTTGCTATTCACCAATGAAAACTATTTATTCCAGTAGGGATGGTCTCCTCAGTGTTCTTAAGGAGCATTATTCTTATTTGGCCACTGGGACTTTGCTCATGGCTAGTCATCATGCTTAGAAAGTGTGGAGAGTATCACATCCATTCCCTTGTTCTACAAAATCCTAGATACACCCAAGTCTTTCTTTCCAACAAATCCCTTACCAATTAAGTGCTACTGTGGCTCCTCCCCCTTTTCCTCCTCCTCCTCTTCGCAGTACTGGGAGACTGAGCCCAGGGCCTTGCACAAGTACTACTACTGAGTTGTACCCTCAACCCTTTCTGACTTTTTTATTTTGAGATATGGCCTTGCTAAATTACGCAGACTACCTCTGCCTTTGAACCTTTGATCTTCTTGCCTCTGCCTTTAAAGCTGTTGGGATTACAGGCCTGCACCATCATGCCTGGCCATATTCACCTTTTACTTAACTTGTTTAGTACCTATTGTCTAGGCCTATATCTAGTCATATATATCATTGTCTTGGTTTCCTTACAGAATCCTAGGCTACCTAACAGTAAGACAAGTTTTAGCATTTGTTCTCCCCACCACTTTTTTTCGGTATTTTACAAGAAGAGTTTCAAAGCTCTTTGTTATTTAGACCTTTTTTTTTTTTTTTTTTTTTTGGCGGTACTGGAAATTGAACCCAGCGCCTCACGCTTGTGAGCTTTGCAAGTGTTGTACCACTGAGCTGCACCCTCAGCCCGTTTTTTTACTTTTTAAGACAGGGTCTCGCAGACTGCCTCTGGTCTTGAACTTGCGATCTCCTGCCTCTGCCTCCCGAGTTGCTGGGATTACAGGCATGTGCCACCATACCTGGCTCATTTAGACCTCTTTCACATTTAAAAAATAGTGAGGATCCTAAAAAGCCTTTGTTTTTTATAGGTTATACTGATTGATATTTAATCTATTAGAAATTATGACATTTTAAAGTATTCACTTGAAAATATAACAATAATGTCATACATTTTAACAGAACATGTTTATGAACAAACTGTATTTTCCAAAACAAAGTAAAATCAGTGAGAAAAAAGGCATTGATTTACAATTTTGCAAGTATTTTTAATAGAAGATAGCTTACTAGAAGACAGCTCAATCTGTTATGTTGTGTTCCTTGGCTGAAGTATATGAAGATAATCTAGCTCCATGTAAATATGTAGTTGAATAATGGAGGAATATTGGAACAGTCTTTCCAGATAGTTGTGCATATTCTTCTTTATACTACCCTAAAATTTGGCAGTGGTATTTTATTTTAGAGCAATAGGGAATATGAATCCAGATTAATGAACTTTTTAGGCTTTGTTATATTAAAATCATTGGTCAGTATTGCACTTCAATGAATTTTTCTCACATGATTTTACATTATCATGCATTGATCATTTAACAAATATTGATTAACTGAGTTATGAAAATATTCCAAATGGTGACACATTTCATTGTGCAATATTTAAAAAATCACATTAGTTAATATTACCACTAGCCTCATAAAAAAAGTCAGGAAGTATTGGGAAGCTCTCAAGCTCATGGTGGCAGATACAAGTGTTCCAAAATTCTTATTTGCACTTGAAAGCTCAAATTTGTCATTGGTAAGAAATATTGTCAGTTATTGTCCTTAAAATGCCAGGCTCACTTTATTTTTGAGAAATAGCTTCCAAATACCCAGTGACACAGAATGACCATGGTTTGTCAGTTGATTTTCCAAGTAAAGCCAGAATTCCACATAAAAAGCTGCTGGTTTGCTTTGTAATTTAATCATATAAGTGCTTTACTTTGAGACAGCATCATACTCCAGTATGTATCAGAAGTACTTTACATGTATTTCCTATTTTGATGCATAAAATATTAAAAATGTACATGGGTCAAGGGTTAATAATATTAATATTTACTGACTTAATAGAGAAAGTGAAAATGGCTTTGTTTTCTTAACTGTGAATGTATGGTAGTGAAGATTAAAAATACTAACTAACATAGATTGGTGTTACTCCCTTGATTCCTGCCAAGGCACCAATAGTTTTATCCACAATGGCTTTTGCACCATCAGTGAAATGTCAACACAGTATAAAAGGCAAATAGCATCTTAGAATTACTGTGGCAATTGTTTTGACATCTGAGAATCTCTGGAAGAATCTTGGGGAGTCCTGGGGGCCCCTGTACCATGTTTTGAATATGATCAGCACTATTCCTGAAATTTTCATCATTTAGCATTATCTCTGGTCACTTCACTGGTTTCTTACTAAGCTCATGCTTTCTCTTTTAACTCTGTAGATATACTATGTGATGATATCACCTACATAAATTGTTTCAGGTACATAATGAGATCTATACCTCCAGTACAGATTTATGTCCTGACCTGCAGATCTATATTTCTGATTAATCCATGTGTGTGTGTGTGTGTGTGTGTTTATCTCCAACTTAATATACTCCAAACATCCAAACATAATTCCTCTTTTTTCCCCAAATTTGTTCATATTTGTGAATTCTCAATCTATGCTGCTGGTCCCTCTGTTGAGGTAGTCACCCAATCTAGAAATCTCAGGATCATTCTTAACTCTTCCTTCTCCCTCACTTACAAAAGAGTCAGCCAGGCAACATCAATGCATAAGGTAATACAGAAGGGAGTTGCAGAGCCTAAGTCAAACTAGAGAATGTACATACCATGTGAAGGCATTCAAATTTAAATACTGTGGGAGCCAAACAAAACACATTCACTAGTTGCCAGTCCATGATACCTGATAATTCTTAAATCTCTTGAATTTGTACCTGTCTTTTCAGTTGTATTGTCAGTTGGCTAATTTAGATCTTCTATCATCTTTTACATGAACTGTAAACAGCCTGATAACTGATCTCTCTGGCTCCATTTTCCACAAATCTTCCTTCCCACCCAGATATATCTTCCAGGAGGTAAATATATAATAGCCTTTCTAGAATTCAAATCTAGTCACATATTTCAAACCCTTGCATAAAGAACCATAATAGTTCACAATCACCTATAAGAAAAAACCATTCTTTAGCACACTATAAATATACGATTTGCCCCCTCATGTACCCTTGTCACTTTCACTCGATTCTTCTCTACTTTCTTAACCACATATCAAACTACACCTATCAAAGTCATAAGATCTAAGACTTCTTAGTCTGTTCTCACGTGTCAAGTATTGTTCTAAATTCCATGTTAACTCATTTGATCCTCACAGCCGTATAAGATAGGTGTAATTACTATGTTCATTCACAGATGAAGAAACTGAGACACAAAGCCAAATTAAAACATTGAGAGTTTATCAAATGTTTCTCATGTTGTTGCAGACACTGTGTGTTTGCATATGATGTTCCCTCTGACTGAAATGTTTTTTCTTCCCTTTCCTAATAAACTTCTACCATCCTTCAAGACTTAGATCAAATAACATCTATTCTCTGGTTACCCTATTCCCCAAGTAAAACTAAGGATTCCTTCCCACTTTGGAGCCCAAACTATATATAATAACTTACCTGAAATAAACAACTACCTAACACTTAGCACAGCAGAACAGTGGCTTATTAGCAGCAGTAGGCCTTGCTATATGTAATACATTTCATCAAAAATCACAAGATCTACTTTTTACGGAAGAACCAGATAACAAGGTAAGGGAGGTCTTATTCCTCCTCTACCTTTCCAACTCTACTTCCCACAAGATCATTATCACATACCCATGGCACATACACCTTTAGAGGTGATCCAAACAAAAGCTATAACTTCCACATGTGGGATAGTCCCTATCTAGGGCCATGAAAAGACTTAAACTTACTTCATAACCCCCCAATAAGGCAATGTCTGTGAATAATTGGAACTGTCAAAATCAATAAGTAAAGTTTAAAAACAGTTATGACAAGCCACTCTGAAATGAGAAAGAGACTGTAAGTCACTGATTACTACGATTTTTACAGAGAAAGCTATATAGTCTTTCCAAATTGAGCATTAAGGTATAAAAGCTCCTTATTCTCTAACACATTTAGAGTTTGAACACATGTAATCCAGCATCTTCTACTAGGCAGGGATTTAATGAACATTTTGTGAGAACATCTGTTTGTTATTTATCTTTGTCTCATTTTACACATCAGCAAATCCCTTTTTACCACCAGGACAGAATAAAAATCACCATTTCATTATACAGTGTTCATAATTTTAAACTTCAACTGGTGGGGGGAGGCAGCAATTGTTAGCACTGTATTCTACCTGATGTTACAAGGAAAAAGTACAAATGTAAGGACGTGCAGGAGGAAATTATTAAATATATAAATCTGTCTAAAATCCATTCTGCCAATGGCTACAGTCTTTTATTTTTCCAGCAACTGAGGAGAATTAAAAGCTTCTCTGTCTTTCTAGAAAGGCATTCTTATTTTTCCCTCTTGAGTCTATGTCAAAAAAATAATAAAGACGGTCCTACTTGAATGAACTTTTCCCTTTATGTTCTACGGAGAGAACTTTAACAAAGAAATCACTATTGTGCTTACAGACTTTGAAATCTGAAAAACAACAAAAGAGAGTACTGTTATATTTTTTACAGTGCTCCTATCTTATTGCATGAAGCTACTGGATGGCATTTCAGTAGTCATTATAAAAAGAAGCCAGTAACAAGGTCACCAGAAATGGCTAGTACCAAGAGCAAAAGCTAGTATAAAGTATGGAAAGAATACTGTCAACTTAGGAGGAATGACTAAAACCATATCTGTACAGCATATTCATTATAACACCCATTTGAAAATATATTTCAAGGTGCACAACAACACTGAGCAAAACCTTAATCATAATAGCAATTTTTGTTGATTTTTCCTTAAACTCAAATACATTGTTCTATACGCAATGGAGAATACTAAAGTAGGGAAAAAGAAAAGCACCATTTTTGCCTTCAAGAACTTTAAACATTTCCTCCCAATAGTCATTATATAGTATACACCTATCACTAGTCTTAAAAAAGGGGAGCAAGTTTAGTACATATATTGTTGTTGTTGTTGTTGTGTGCCGTCGAGTCAGTATCTGACTCATAGAGACCCTCATAGGGTTTTCAGTGGCTGACTGTTTCGGGATTGCCTTGGGAGTGGATTGCCAGGTCCTTCTCCCATTTTTGTGGTGCTGGGAATTGAACTTGGGACCTCAGAGACTGCAGCACAGCGCTCTACCAACTGAGCTAAATCCCAGCCTAGTACATATATAGTCACTAAAGAATAGGAGGATAACAGGGCATGGTGGCACATGCCTGTAATCCCAGTCTCTTGGGAGGCAGAGGCAGGAGGATTGTGAGTTTGAGGCCAGAGCCACCCTGCATAACTTAGCAAGACCCTGACTCAAAATTTAAAAAAAAATTAAAACTGGGTTGGAGATGCATCTCAGTGGTAGATCACTTGCAAAGTATGTGCAAGGCCCTGGATCAACCTCAAAATACCACACACACACACACACACACACACACACACACACACACACACACACACACACGAATACGAAGATATATAATACCCAATTAAACACTGGATTGGGCAGCACTGACAATAAGTACTGCCGCAATTCAGAGAAAGGGGAAAATTAATGTAGGCAAGCAGAAGAGGAGTCTTTCTGTGATTGGCAGGATTTGAGTTACGTTGGGTAAGACTGAAAAGGTAGGAGCCAGGTGCTATGGCACATGCCTGTCATCCCAGTGACTCAGGAGGCAGAGGCAGGTGGATCACAAGCTCGACACCAGAGGTAGTCTGTGTAATTTAGCGAGACCCTGTCTCAAAAAGTGAAAAAACGGGCTGAGGGTGCAGCTCAGTGGTCCAGCACTTGCAAAGCATGCAAGCACCAGGCCCTGGGTTCAACCACCAGAACTGCAAAAGTGGAAGAAAAAAAAAGAAAAGAAAAGAAAAAAGAAAAAGACTGAAAGGCAAAAAAAGAAGACAAAGAATCAAATTGACTTATATTATGTGCATTTATCCTATCTGAACACTTGAGTTCCTTACTACAAAAGTGTTTTGAAAGTTCCTCCTCATAATACCATCAAATAGGTAAAGGAGGCGATAAGGAGATGTGCACATCTCCCTTTCTTAACCACTCTGCAACACAAACTTCACATAGGAATTGATTTGAATATTTCATTAAAGTAATTGATGTAAAAATATGATTGAGGCTTAACCTTTCCATGAGACATCTGTATCTCAAAAAGGACATCATCATCCAATACAGAATTTCTAATTAGGATAATTATGTGGGGAAAGTATTCTGAAGCTGGGAGAGGCCTTCCAGTATATTTTTCTTCTCTTCATCCATTTCAGGTAATTGTGCTCCCTCCTCATGTAATCTGCTAGAGATTACAATATGCAGTATCATGTGCCTTTTCCTCTTATTTGCAAGAACATCTTTACCTCATTTGGGTCCTCATACTTGGTGGATATTGCAAATTGCAAACACTAGAAACCATCTGAGAAGTTTTAAGTTTCATTTTCTTCTGCATTAGTTTCATTCTGTTTTATTTTATAAGGCAAATGCATTTGTTAAGGTACAGGAAGTCATTGGAGTTTAATTAAAAAATAAAATTCTCATGGATACTCTACTAGTCATTTTTATTTATCTCAGTGATTTTCAACCAGGTTGGTATAGTACTCACCAAAGATCATATCAAACTTTTCAAGAAATCTTTTTCAAACTGTGTTTCCTCTACTTTTGATATTCTGATATTTCCCTAAGGTGGCATATCCCCTCTACAGGATTTCATCATCAACCTAGACTTAATACTTACAAACTATAACCTATGTTCATTCCTAATCTAGCACTGACTGGTAGTTGATAATTCTAATGGAAACAAAGAAAGAAAAAAAAAAAAACAAGGTAACAAGGAAGAAAGAGAAATTTTTGTAAAGCTATTGATAATATACAATACCAGATTTCTAGATGACAAAGCTTTAAAATCCTGATTGAGTGCTCTTCATTTTCAAGGATCAGTTTTCTAACAAGTGAGCTATGCTGTGTTTCTTGTGGCCTAGAAAATCATGTAATAAACACTCTGTTCCATCTGTAATTGGAAGACATATGACTTGGCACTTTGGGCACCCTATGAGGCATGGGGGTATGAGGGAATTAGAAAGATTCTATAGAACAGCTGACTCCTTGGTTGTAAAAGGTGGAAGAAGGGAGAAAAAATACCACAAAGTTGGAGGCATAGGCAGAGTTGTGTGAGATGATATGGGAATACTATGGAGATCACACGGATATGTAGCTTCACAACTCAGAAGCAAATACAGAAGCTAGTCTCAAACAAGGGAATGAGGCGCAGAGGAAGGAACACAGAGATATCAGAGATAAACACTCTTTCCACGGAGGAAAGCCAGATTCATGTGTAATTCTGAAATCTCAATTAGGTCAGCTAAACATTAAAAAAAAGTCACAAACTTTTTTGTAACACTTGATTCCATAATCAAAAGGCATTGTTGCTAAGGTGTAAAGGCAAAAACAAAAGATACAAAAATAACACATCTACAATGCTTGTACACATACATGTGTATGCACATACCAGGTATTTGTGCCCAGGTATTAAAACAGAGGCCTGCAGCCATAGCCCTGTGACATCCAATCCCATCAGATCACAGAAGCTAAGCAGGGTTTGGCCTGGTTATTACTTGGATGGGAGACCGCCTGGGAACACCAGAAACTCTAGGCTTGGGAGAAGGACATGGCAACCCCCTCCCAAAAATCAATCCGCCACTGAAAACGCTATGAACAGTAGAGAAGCACTGACAATAGTGTATCCCCTGTTGTATGCAGGGTCACTATGAGTCAGATACCAACTCAAGGGCACCTAACAACAACAACATTAAAACAAACATGCACAGAGGCTCACAGAAACAGCTACTTACCACTCACACAGATACTAACACCAACATATGCATACACTTGCGCGCGCACATACTCACATAAACACATTTATGCCTACTCTAGTATGGGACTGAGTGAAAGGAAATCATCTCTGACTTAGCTGATTTTCTCCTTCTACTTCTTAGCTTAGGAAGAATCCCAATCAAATGCAATGGCCATGTGGGTCCTTGAAAAGAACACTTCATTTTAGTTGTCTTTTATTATGTATTTATACAATGCGGATTCAGACTATACAGGAAGCAAAAAGATAGTTGTAAAAGGTACAGACATGGCAATCCACTTCCGAAGCAATCGTGAAAAAATCAGCCATTGAAAACCCTATGAAGGTCACTATGAGTTGGACATGATGCAATGGCATGTAACAACAATAACAAAAGGTACAGGCTTTAGTTTCAAAGTGATATTACTGGTGACAGACGGTATATGGAAACTGTACAGAACTACATCTCATGGAATCCTATTTTAAGTGAGGTGTGTGCCTTTTAAAAATGAATCACTATATAGATTCACTGCAACGGCTATCAATATCCAAGCTGATTTTTTGCATAAACTTACCAACTCATTCTAAAATTGGTGTACGAATGCTAGAGACTGAGAACAGCCAAAACAATTTTGACAAAGTTGAAGGACTCTCATTCTTTATTTCAAAAATTACTACAAAGGACAATAATCAAGACAGAGTTGTGCTGGCATAAGGACAGGCATATAAATCACTATGAAAAATCAAGTGTTAGAAATATATCCTTAATGGAGTTGGAGCAAGATGGCAGCTGGGTAAGATTCTCTGGTGATCTCTCCTCACAGACACACAAGTTAAACAGCTATTCATGCACCAAACTTGCAGCACAAGAGTTAAAGAAATTGGGTAAGAGACCACAGTACCTGCTTTTAGTGTAACCAAATGAAAAGATCCATTAAGGAAAGCAGGCAAGAAGGAGTTTCCCACATCACTCCTCTACCTCAACTCCAGGCAGCCCAGCACAGAAAGAGATGTCTCCTGCTTGGGGAAGGGAGAGAGAATTAAATCCAGGCCTTAGACTTGAAACCCAGTACTGTAATAGTGAAACCCAGTGCTGGGTAATGCCCCAAGACCATTACTGATAGACTAATACCTATAGACTGAGCTCCTATAACTGCCCTCTACCACCTCTCTTCCAAAGTCCTTTTGCAGATCTGGGAGCAGGACTCATCCACTGGGGCATAGGGCAGAAAAGCAAGCAGAAGTCTTTGTCCCAGAGATAGGTTTCAGGCATGCCATATAGAAATCAAGAATCCAGCAGAAACTGAAGGCCCCATACACAGGATAGAGCTCAGAGATTGGAACTCTAAACCAGCTCCAGCATCAGGTGGAGACCTGTACACTTGCAGGACAGACCAAAATTTCAGCCGCATCATTTCCAGCCTTGAAGTGGGCCTGGGGAACATCCACCCTCCTCCTGAGACTGTGCAGGCCCTTATGGCTATCAGACTCAGATGCAACCCAGCTTAGCACCATCCTTGATGGCCAAGGGACCATCTCCACAACCCATCCTCCAACCTGAGGCAGCACTGGTATTGCTAGCCCAGTGCTCACAGATGGGCCTTTAGGAGAGCCGTGGCACCAGGCAGACACCTGTGCCCACTGGGGACATAATCTTGTTTCAGCCTGTACCACCACCAGATGTGGCATGGGCATCAGTGTACCCCTGAGACTATGAAGCGCCTTGGAGCTGTAAGACTCAGGCACAACCAAGCTAAGTATCAGCTTAGGTGGCCAAGAGTCTGCCTTCACTAATATTACCCCAACCTCAGGAAGCATAGTGTAGACTTTGCCTGGGAACTTAGTGCTGAGCTGCTGAAACTTAACACAGAGAAGATCTGAACGGCCCCTTATCCCCACAACTGCTTATGGACAGGGTGGCTAGAATAACTATAGTGCCAGGGTAAGACACAACCCCAGTCTATTAGACTTCTATTCCAGCTAGCATTACTTATGGTTGGTGGCAGAGGTCTTGTCACAGATCCCCATCAACAACAGGCAGACCACAGAAGTGAAGACCTTGGTCCTAACCCCAGTGTTGTACACGTCTTGGTGGGCTGTGGGCTCTAGGTGTAACTCTCAGCTTGATAGCTTTTTTGGCCACAGGCATGATATAAAAGCTAGATGATCCAAGTGATGCTGCCCAAAGCTGAGCAGAATCCTAAAGTGCCTGACCACAGGCCAGTAACTATGGACAAGGCATCTGAGCCTACCCTGGCCCCAGAGAGAAGTTTGGGGGGACAGACTATTCAAACTGGAATAAATACCTCATCCTTCAATACCCAGATGATGTTGTGTGTCAACAGGCATCAAGAGCTTTCAGGAAACCATGACCTCCCGAAGTACCTCAAATAAAGTGCCTGACAGTGACCAGGCAGTAATCAGTACCAGAGAACTCTCAGAGAATTTAAAGCAACTGTTTTAAAGAAACTCAATGAGCTTGAAGAAAACACAGAGAACTGTTTTAATACTCTAACAAAGGAACATAAAGAGACAGAAGCAATTTTTAAACATCAGAAATTCTTTCATTTTTATTTTTGCAGTAGTTGAAGGCTGAATCCAGGGCTTTGCACATCCTTTTACAAGTGCTCTACCACAGGACGGCACCCCCAGTCCATTTTTCAGTTTTTTAAACCTTGAGACAGGGCTGCTAAGTTACACAGACTGCCTCTGGCCTCACACCTGTGATCTTCCTGCTTCTGCCTCCAGAGTCGCTAGGATTAGAGGTACAAGCCATCATGCCTAGCTAAACAGAAATTCTTGAGCTGGAAAACACACTCAGTGAAATTAACACAACAGAAGGCATGCATAGTAAAACAGATCAAACAGAAGAAAGAATTAGTAAGTTCAAAGGCTATTTGAAAATACATAATTAGAGGAGAAAAAAGAGAAAGTAAAGAGGAAAGGCCTGCAGCTGTAGCCCTGTGGCATCCGATCCGTCAGATCTCAGAAGCTAAGCAGGGTCGGGCCTGGTTCGTACCTGGATGGGAGACCGCCTGGGAACACCAGAAACTCTAGGCTTGGGAGAAGGACATGGCAACCCCCTCCCAAAAATCAATCTGCCATTGAAAACCCTATGAACAGCAGAGAAGCACTGACAATGGTGTTTTCCCTGTTGTACAGAGGGTCACTATGAGTCGGATACCGACTTGATGACACCTAACAACAACAACAACACAACAAAGAGGAAAGAAAAAAGTTTACAGCAACTTTGAGACAATATTAAAGAAAAAATATTTAGGTTATTGAGATTCCAAAAGGACTCAATAATGCCAAAGGAATAGAAAGATTACTCAAAGAAATAATATTAGAAAACTTTCCAAGCTTAGAGAAAGATATAAGTATATAGGTAAGGAAGGTCAAAGAACGCCAGTCAAATTTAACCCAACCAAAGTCTACCTTAAGTCATCTTACAGTCAAGCTCTCACAAGTGAAAGATAGAAAAGATTCTCAAGGCTGCAGGAGAAGAGAAATAAACAAAACTAGGTGTGCTCCAATTCGCCTGACAGCAGACTTCCCAGCAGAAACCTTACAGGTCAGGAAAGAATGGCATTAGATTTTCATAGTAATGAAGGAAAAAACTTACTAAGAAAACTATACCCAGAAAGCTATCCTTTAAAAATGAAGGAGGGATAAACACATTTTCACACAAACAAAAGCTGAGAGACTATATCTCTACCAGACCTGTTCTATAGGAAATGCTAAAGGAAGTTCTTCATTCTGAAAGAAAGAGATCATAATGAACAGGGAGAAAACATATAAAGGTAGAAACTGACTGATAAGAGTAACTATACAAACAAAAGCAGACTGCTCTAATATTGTAATAGTGGTATACAAACTATAGATATTTTCACTATGAAGTCTAAAAAACAAAACAACTAAAAACAACTACATTAAGATGTTAAGAGTTGGCAATATAAGATGTAAAATGAGAGCTGGGTGCAGTGATGCAAGCCTGTAATCCCAGCGGCTTTAGAGGTGGAGGCAGGAGGATCGCAAGTTCAAGACCAGAGGCAGTCTGCGTTACTCAGCAAGACCCTGTGGCAAAAAGTAAAAAAAAAAAAAAAAAAATGGGCTGAGGGTGCATCTCAGTGGTCCAGTATTTGCAAAGCATGCAAGCGCAAAGCCCAGGGTTCAACCCCCAGTACCACCAAAAAAAAAAAAGATATAAAATGGGATATCAAAAGATCAAAAGTTCGAAATGTGGAGAGGAATGGAACACAACTGGAGAGTTTTCTTATTATATTTCCCGTTTTTCTTTGTTTCTGTTCTTATCTTTATGATTATGTTAAGCTACTACCATTTCAAAATAGCTTGTTATCAAAAGATAATTTTGTAAGCTTAATGGTAACCACAAATAAAATATCTGTAATAGACAAAGAAAACTAATGTGGAATCAAACCACACTACTACAGTAATTCATTTAACCACTAAGGAAGAGTATAAGAGAGGGAGAAAAACAGGAACTATAAAAAAACCAGAAAACATGTTACATAATGGCTATAGTAAGACCTTACCTATCAATAATTAACTTGAGTGTAAATGGATTAAATTCTCCAATTAAAAGACATAGAGTGACTGAATGGATATAAAAACAAGACCCAATTATATATTACAAGGAACTCCATCTCTAAGGACATATATAGACTGAAAGTGAAGGGATGGAATAAGACATACTATGCAAATGGAAGCCAAAAGAAATCAGGACTAGCCATACTAATATCAGATTTAAGAAAGACAAGGTAGTCATTATATAATGATAAGAGGATCAATTCAGCAAGAGGAAATAACAATTCTAAATATATGTGCATGAAATATCAGAGTCAGCAACGTGTCTGTCACTTTGCTGTACTGTGGGGACTTGCTGTGATGCTGACAGCTATGCCACTGGTATTATACATACCAGCAGGGTCACGATGGTGGACAGGTTTCAGCTGAGCTTCTAGACTAAGACAGATGAGGAAGCAGGCCTGGCAGACCATTACTGAAACAATTAGCCATTGAAAACCCTATGAATTACAGAGAAATACTGTCAGATATAGTCCTGGAAAATGAGACCCCCAGGTTGGAAGGCACTCAAAAGATGACTGAGGAAGAGTTGCCTCCTCAAAGTAGAGTCTACCTAATGACATAAATAGAGTAAAGCCCCAGGGATCTCCATTTGCTGATGTGGCACAAGTCAAAAAGAGAAGAAACAACTGTAAACATCAATTAATAGTTGGAATGCAGTAGGTATGCAATATGAATCTAGGAAAATTAGAAATCATCAAAAGGGAAATGGAGTGTATAAACATCAATATTATAGGCATCAGTGAGCTAAAATGGACAGGCATGGGCCATTTTGAATCAGATAACTATACCATCTACTATGCCAGGAATAACAGATTAAAGACAAATGGGGTTGCATTCATCATCAAAAAGACATCTCAAGAACTGTCCTGAAGTACAATGCTGTCAGTGATAGAATAATATTCATATGAATATGAGGAAGACCAGTTGATATGAATATTATTCAAATTTATGCACTGACCACTAAGCCTACAAATGAAAACAGGAAAGATTTCTACCAGTCTCTGCAACCTGAAATAGATCAAACATGAAGTAAGAGTGTACAGATAATTACTGGTAACTGGAATGCAAAAGTGGGAAATGAAGAAGGCTCAGTAGATGGAAAATATGGCCTTGGTGACAGAAACAATGCTGGAGGTTACATAATAGAATGTTGTCAGACCAATGACCCTTTTATTGCAAATACACTTTCTCACCAACATAAATGGTGACTATGCACATGGACTTTGCCAGATGGAACATGTTGTTGTTGTTGTTGTTGTTGTTGGGTGCCATTGAGTCGAGTCTGACTCATAGTGACCCTCATAGGGTTTTCAATGGCTGATTGTTTCAGGATTGCCTTGGAAATGGATTGCCACATCCTTCTCCCATTTCTGCAGTGCTGGGAATTGAACCTGGGACCTCAGAGACTGCAGAGTGGCACTCTACCAATTGAAATAAATCCCAGCCCTAGATGGAACATACAGGAATCAAATTGACTACATTGGTGGAAAGAGATGATGGAAAACCTCACTATCAAATGTCAGAACAAGACCAGATGCTGATTGTGGATCACATCATCAACTGCTCATATGCAGGTTCAAACTGAAACTGCATAAAATTAGAACAAGGGTATAAAAGCCAAGATATGACCTGGAGTATATCCCAACTGAGTTCAGAGTCCACCTCAAGAACAAGTTTGATGCATTAGACACTAATGATAGAAGATCAGATGAGTTGTGGCATGACATCAAATACTTAAGTCATGAGGAAAGCAAATAGTTATTAAAAAGACAGGAAAAAGAGAAAAGACAAAATTACATGTCAAAAGAGACTCTGAGACTTGCCCTGGAACGTTTAGCAGCTAAAGTAAAAGGAAGACATGATGAAGTTAAAGAACTAAACAGAAAATTTCAAAGGGCAACTCGAGAAGACAAAATTAAATATTATACTGACATGTGCCAAGAGCCAGAGATAGAAAACCAAAAGGGAAGAACACGCTCTGTTTTTCTCAAGTTTAAGGAATTGAAGCAAAAACTCAACCTTCAAGTAGCAATAGTAAGGATTCTACAGTGAAAATATTAAATAATGCAGGAAACATCAAAAGAAGATGGAAGGAATACACAGAATCAGTATACCAAGAAGAATTGATGGATGACCTACCATTTCAAGAGGTTGCATGTGATCAGGAACCAATGGTAGAGAAGGACAAAGTGGAAGCTGCCTTGAAGGAATTAGAGAAACACAAGGCTCCAAGAATTGATGGAATACCAATAGAGATATTTCAACAAACACATGCAGCACTGGAAGTGCTCACTTGTTTATGCTAAGAGATTTGGAAAATAGCTATCTGGCCAACTGACTGGGTGAGTAAATATTTGTACCTATTCCCAAGAAAGGTGATTCAATTGAATGTGGAAATTCTGGAATGATATCATTAATATCAAATGCAAGCAAAATATTGTTAAAGATCATTCAAAAGCACCTGCAGCAGTATGTTACACAGGGAACTGCTAGAAAATCAAGCCGGGTTCAGAAGAGGGCATGGAACCAGGAATATCATTGCTGATGTCAGATGGATATTAGCCGAGAATAGAGAAAACCACAAAGTTGTCTATCTATATTTTACTGACTATACAAAGGCTTTTGACTGTGTGGATCATAACAAATTACAGATAACATTGTGAAGAATGGGAATACCAGATTACTTAATTTTATTCATGAGGCATCTGAACATGAGCCCTGAGGCAGTGTTCCAACAGAACAAGGAAAGGCTGCTTGGTTCCAAGTCAAGAAATGTGTGTGTTAAGGCTCTACTCTATCACCTTCTCTCTTCAATCCCTATGGTGAGCAAATAATACAAGAAGCTGGACTTAAGAACGGTGCATCATGACTGGAGGAAGACTCATTCATTGCGAAGCAATCTACATTATGTAGATGATACAACTCTGCTTGTTGAAAGTGAAGAGGATTTGAAACATTTATTGATGAAGATCAAGGAACACAGCCTTCAGTATGGATTGTTACTCAACATCAACAAAACAAAAATACTTGCAACTGGGTCAGTACACAGCTTCATGATAAATGGAGAAAAGACTGAAGTTGCAGAAGATTGTGCTTTACTTAGTTCTACAATCAATACCCACAGAAGGAGCAGTCAAGAAATAATAAGACAATGCACTAGGAAAAACTGTTGCAAAAGACCTTGTTTAATGTGTTGAAAAGTAAAGGAGTCAACTTGAAGACAAAGGTGTGCCTGACTAATGCCTTGTTATTTTCAGTTGCATCACACAGTTGTGAAACCTGGACACTGAATAAGAGAGACAGGCAAAGAATTGAGGCTTTTGAATTATGGTGCTGGAAATAAATATTGAATGTAACATGGACTGCCAAAAGAATCGACAGATCTGTCCTAGAAGAAGAGCAATTAGAGTGCTCCTTGGAAGCAAGGGTGACTAGACTGCATCTTACCTATTTTGCACATTTTGTCAGGAAGGATCAATCCTTGGAGAGGGACATCATGTTTGGGAGAGTGGCAGATCAACAAAAAGAAGGAAGACCCTCAACTAGATAGATTGACACAGTGTCTGCAACAATGGGCTTAAACATAAAAAAGATTGTATGCCAGGCACAGAATCAGGGAGTGTTTTGTTCTGTTGTACATAGGGTTGCTAGGATTTGAACTCGACTCGACAGTACCTAACAACAACAAATATGGGAATATCCAAAGATGTAAAGCAAGTATTAGTAGACCTAGAGGGAGAGAGAGATTCCAACAAATAATACTTTAACATTGCACTTTTAGTAATGGTCATAACATCCAGACCAAAAAATCAACAAGGAAACATTACAAGTAAATTGCATCCTAGACCAAATGGACTTAACAGACATACACAGAACATTCTACTCAAGAGCTGCAGAATATGCACTTCCTCATCAGCACATGGAACATTTTCCAAGACAGATTATATAATGCACCATAAAATAAGTCTCAACAAATCTTTTAAAATTGAAGCCTGGGGATACAGCTCAGTGGTACAGCACCTAACATGCGCCAGGCTCTGGGTTCAATCCCCAGCCCTACTAAAAAATTGAGATCATATGGAGTATGTATATGGAAATTAAACAACTTTTGAATAATAGATCAAGGAAGAAATAAAGAATGAAATTTAGCCAGGTGCGGTGGCTCACGCCTGTAATCCCAGCAGTTTGGGAGGTGGAGGTGAGAGGATCGCAAGTTCGAGACCAGAGGCAGTCTGCGTAACTCGGCGAGACCCTGTCCCAAAAAAGTTAAAAAAAATGGGCTGGGGGCACAGCTCAGTGGTCCAGCACTTGCAAAGCATGCAGATGCAAGACCCTGGGTTCAACCCCCAGTACCACAAAAAAAAAAAAAAAATGAATGAAACTTAAAAGTTTCCTGAAATAAATGAAAATGAAGATACATCATACTAAAATCTATGGAAAGTTTGTAGTAATCAATGCCCACATCAAGAAAGTAGAAAGATCTCAGATAAACAACCTATCACTGCATGTCAAGAAACTAGAAAACAAAAAATGAACCCAAAACTAGTAGAAAGAAAAAAATAATAATGATCAGAACAGAAACAAATAAAACAGAGACTAAAAGAACACAAAAGATTAATGAAACAGATGGTTATGCAAAAAAGTAACAAAACAGACAAACTCTTAGCTGGACAACCAAGAAAAAGTCACATATTTCATGATTTCATTCATATAGAATGTCCATCATAGGCAAATTTATAGGAAAACAGTAGATTACTGTTTGCATAGCATTCAGGGAGCAAGAGGTGTAGGGGATTATGAGGCAATGGCTAAGGAGCTCAGCATTTACTTATTTGGGGATAATGAGAATATTAAAAAATTAGATTTTTGTTGATGGTTATACCACTCTGTGAATATACTAGAAATCGTTGATTGAGTTAAATACATAAAATAGGTGAATTGTATGGCATATAAATAATACCTCAGTAAAACTTTCAGTAAAATAAATTCATTACTCAGAAAGCACATGATTTTTTTCCAACATTTTAGGGACTGCCATATGGAAGCACTGTGGGATTACTTGGTATAACCCCAAGTGACAAGTAGAATCAGGGCCACCACACTACACAACACCAGGGGGCTCAACCTGTGTTGTAGTTTGTGTGGATGGTACAATGACTAATAGTAGGAACAACATGTAGAGACTAAATGAGAAGAGATTTTGGCACATTTATGCAAATGTTTAATAATTGGAGCTATTAAAAGATCAAGTCTCCTACTCTATAGTAGAGAGTGCCAAATTATTGGAAATTCCAGCTATAAACTGGATTAATCACTTGAGGATGGTGTAGGTGGGTTCATGTAACAGATTATGCATGTGTATGGTGGAAGAGGACACATGACTTGATAACTTTTAAGATTTTTAGAGTTCAATCGTTAAGATTTTATTTAAATGGATATATTACTTTCATCTATAAACCTCTTTTTTCTCATTTGTAATAATATATGCATCCACCAGAAATAAATGAGTATTTGCATATTCCCACTAGAGTCATAAGCCCAATAGTGATTTCCTATTACATAATAAAACTTGATGCTGTGGTTTAGGTCATTTCTACTCTTTATATGCTGTCCCTGGCTCAGTCATTTAGCAATGGGCCCATCTACTAGATTATTCTTTTTTTAGTCTGCAGCTTTAAGGGTACTACTTCATAAATGTTAATAGGAATAACATCTTACATTGTACTGTACTTAATATTAATAAGTTAATGAATACAAATCATTCTGAATTTTGTCCTTTCTCTTTTTCTAGACTCTTCGGTCCTTTCACCAGATTTGGAATATGCAGAATGCTGATTTTTACAAGTTGCTCCCTGTATCAGTCACTCTCATCACTGTAGCAGAAAAATTCCACCCAAACAAACTCATGAAAGAAGAGGTTTATTGGGAACTCAGAGAATCAGTCCATAATGGTGGCAGGGCTGGCAAGGCATTGATGGTGGCAGGGCCTGTGGCTGATAACCTCACAGCATGGCAGACCAGAATAGAAAGAGACCAGGGCTCCAGGCTCAGGGCAAAAACCTCCAAAGGCTTGCCCCCAGGGAGCTATTTCTGCCAAAGGCCTGTCATCAGGGAGCTACTTCCACAAAGCAAAAATCCCACCTCCAGGTTGAATGCCATGGCATATTCCTGTAATAGTAGAGACTCAGGAGGTAAAGGCAGAAGGTTTGCAAGTTTGAAGCCAGAGACAACCTGCATAACTTAGTGAGACCACGTCTCACGATAAAAAATAAAAATGGACTGGCGGCGCAGCCCAGTGGTAGAGCACTTGCAAAGTATATGTGAGAAGCCGGGCATGCTGGCACACGCCTGTAATCCCAGCAGTTTGGGAGGCAGAGGCAGGAGGATTGCAAGTTCGAGACCAGAGGCAGTCTTCGTAACTTAGCGAGACCCTGTCTCAAAAAGTAAAAAAATAGGCCAGGGTACAGCTCAGTGGTCCAGCACTTGCAAAGCATGCAAGCACGAGGCCCTGGGTTCAACCCCCAGTACAAAAAAAAAAAAAAGTGTATGTGAGGACCTGGGTTCAACACCCAATTACTGAGAAAAAAAAAAAAGATTCCCACCTCCAAAAGTTTCATAATTTCCCAGGACACTGCCACCAGCTGGGGACCAAATATTAAAGTGCATGACCTCTGGTGGACACATTACATTCAAACCATGATACTCCCAAAGCTCCAGAATGAATCATTTGGCTGAAGGTTTCAAATATTTTGGTGTAAGTCCATAATTGCCATAAAAAACTGGCACTCCATCCTGTCATGGTTTTCTCTCTGGCAAGAACTTTAACTTTGGGTCATGAAGGGAAATCATTTGGCAATTGGCCCATTATGATCTAGATTTAAAATCTCATGGGGTAATAGTGTCTACCCCACTTCATGCTTTAAAACTACTGGAAGTGACTATACTGAAAAGGGAGAAGTTAGGATACTATGAGAAAAGCAGCTTTTTAATCATCTGTTTCACAATAGCAAGGGGTATTTTAATATGCTGGGAGGAGCAGCTTACCAACAGCACCAAGGAAATCAGAAATAGCTAAATAGCTTCAAGTACCTCCCTCATTAGATTGCTCAAGTACTGATAACATATATAGCAGGTGCTTGCTAAGTAGTGCTGACCAACTTATTCTGGCTCACTGATATCTTAGGCACACACAAACACCCTGTATCAAAAATCTCAAATGGAAAAAAAAAAATCTGTAGTGGAATTGTACTCACCGTCCAGCTAGCATACCAGAGCTTTACTATAAATCCCAACCTCAGGGTTCATGCCTTGGAACTGTATTCTAATATTCTAACTTAGCCTTTCTGTTACTTCCAGTAATAAATCCCTGTGGAGAAAGTCCAAGAAGGGCATTGCCTTAGATCATATTCCATGTTAGAGTGAGATTCTTCTCGACAGCTTGTGCTTCACCTGGCCTTGATGTGAGGCTGGTCAAAGAAATGTTCTAGAGAGGCTGCTGCTGGGTGAGAGTTCTTTTTATTTTTAATAGATGTGGTTTTTTTAAATTTTTAATTGACAGACAAAAACATAAAAGCTATACATTTTAATAGAATACCATGAAATGTTCAACGCATGTACACACTGTGTATGCTTAAGTTAGGTTAAACATTTATTTCCTTAAACATTTATCAATTATCTGTGGTAAGAACTTTTAAAATCCTGCCTTCTAGCTTTTTGAAATGTACAGTACATACTTGCGTATAGTCACCTTACTGCACAACAAAATACCACAAAGCATCTTCTGCCTATGAATCAGCTCTGACATCTTTAGTGGTTTGTGAGATTTTTTTCCCCCAGGGGTGGGATTGAACCCAGAGCTTCATGCTTGCTAGTCTAGCACCCTTCCACTGAGCTATACCCCCAGCGCGCAGCTATGAATATCTGACAAAACGATTATGTCTTTCTTGCTTCAATTCCTTCAGACCATTTCTTCCCAGACCATTTCTTTCCTATCTTGTTAAAAGCCTCACAAGACCTGTGGGTAGGGCATGCATGGACCACTGCTTGAGAGGAGAGATACTCCTAGAACCTCGGACTCATTTCTCCAGTGGTCATATTTCTGACTGTGCTTATCCATTTTTTTCTGCCAGATTGTGCTCTTTATTGCTAACACCACTCGAAATAGCCATGAGCACCAATATTCACAACCTACTCAAGCTGTCTTTATTGTATTTACTTTGTGTCCCTTCCTCATAAACCAGTCTCTCCAGATCCCTTAAGCATTTCTATTGCTTTTTTTCCCACTTCAAACATTTCAGTTCCAGAGAATAGAAACTTGAGCATGGTCTTATTACCAATTAAAAAGGGATCTCACTACTTTGCTCTAAAAAGTTATTTGTCCATATCCATGTCAGTTACTCAAAACCATATTGGCTTTTAAAATGCTATACCATATTGCACACTCTTAATACAGTTTACTATCTTCTGTCACCTGTGGACTTACAAAAGCATGAATCAAATTTAGTTACGATGATGATGCTTGTTTGATATCTATTGGGTTGATACTTATAACCAAGATAAAAAGTAATAATGCCACCAAGAAAACCCTTTTCCAGAACAGTTTGACTTAATTCCTTGAAGATTATTATTTTTATTAAATACACAGTCACAGTTGTTTTACATTCTTCTCATATTTTTATCACAAATTGTGGGAAATTCAGATTGTAGAACTTCTACTAAACAAGCTGGGGAAATTTCCATGACTTAGCCAAGTATATAAAAAGTTGTGGTTCTCTGCCATTCCTGTCCCATCTCCAAATCCAAAGGCAGGGCTTAGGAAAATGGCAACCATGCTTGGCAGCAAGAGTCAGTAGTCTAGGGCACGGTTTGGGAGTGGCAATGAGTAGACTGTATAAAGAATCTAAAGAAGGCGTTGTTTCCAACCTCTTATAAGCACTAACTGAACATCTCCCAGTTCCTATTTCCTAGACAGCTCACACAGCGTGTTTTCTTCACATTCTCCTTTTACTGATGTGTGACTTTTGTAAAGGAACATCCTAGTACAGATAACCTCTCTTCTCTTGTCTTCCTCCTCCTCCATTCCTCCTCTTTTCTTCCTCCCACCTCACTTTCACACAAACACACTGGTTAGGGGAGCAACCATTCAAAATTGCACATTTAAATAAACAGCAACAAGAATGCAGGCTTTGGAGTTTAGAAACAGCTGTAAACAAGTTATTGGTATAAACTGTTGTTAGGTGCCGTCGAGTCGGTATCCGACTCATAGCAATCCTATATACAACAGGCGAAACACTATTGTCAGTGCTTCTCTGCTGTTCATAGGGTTTTCAATGGCGGAGTGATTTTTGGGAGTGGGTTGCCAGGTCCGTCTCCCAAACCTACAGCACCTGGTGTTCCCAGGCAGTCTCCTATCCAAGTACTAACCAAGCCCAAATCTGCTTAGCTTCGGAGATCTGACAGGATTGGATGCCACAGGGTTACGGCTGCAGGCACTGGTATAAACAGCCTTGGGTAAGACAAACAATGAACATTTGTTGAGAGTGTTGAGTATTAAATGAAATTATTTATGTAAAGATCGTAGTATAGTCCTATAGTATACTTTTAAAACACATTTCTCTTCTCTGTTTTGGATTAAATTATGAAAGGTCCTGATCAGAGTGAACATTTTCATTGTACGTACAAATGTCTGGATTCCTAAATAAAATTAAAATGTCACTGGAAATTGCAGATGTAGTCTGGGGGAAGGCAAAGGATTAAAAAATTCATTTAGATCCAGATGGGTTTTGTCTTTCCACATTGTTCAAAACTGTACCTGAGGTACTGTCTCTTTAGCCCTCAAAACAAAAGAACCTATTTGCAGAATGCTGCAGGGTGGCCCTGAGAGGCACTTTAAAACATTTTAAACTCCCCTAGGTAGTTCAATGAGGCTGGATACAACAATGGATTCTGCAAGTGAGTTTGGATGGTACCAAAAAGGAGGGGAAGGTATCTTATGTTCCTTAAAAACAGGAAAAGGCCAAAGAAAACGAAGAATGCAAAGGAAGAGAAGAGAATTTCAGGATGTGCTAAAAAAAAACTTAGCAACTGAAAAGAGTACAAAGAACTAGAATCTAGACAACAGAAGACAGGTCAAGCATGCATAATTATTCACTGTATACTTTCAGTTGATAGCAATACTCAAGTGCATTATCTATGTGGGTTTTTTTCCCAACACTATAGATTCTGATGTAAGGTTCTTTTTAATGCCATAAAAAACAATTAATACCTGTGAAATCCACATAGTAATAAAAACATAGGGCTAGATTTATCTTTTTATGTAAAGACTACAATCTATTTTTGATTTAAATTCTTCCAAAGTTTTAATGCTATTTTAAATTATAGTATCATCTGAAAGGGGTATACTTCTGGATGAAGGAATATTTGTCACGGGAAGAAAGAGAAGCTGAAAAACAGTTGAGTCATGAGTGGCTAAAGGCTGAACAATACAAAGGAGAATAAGGGCCATGAGAGCTAAAATGTATAGAAGCATCAATGATGTAAACAAAGAGGCTAGGAGTTTTTTCTTCAGATTAACTAAACTTTCTTATCTTTAGTTAAGAAATGAAGGCTTAACACTCAGATCTAAATAGCAAGCCAATATAATGAGAAAAATAGGACCGATGAGAAATGCAGAGTATAGATCTCACTTAAAGTTAATTGACATCATAATGTGTTGTAAGAAACCAAATTGTAAGAAAACACTTATAAGAAAAACTCACCTTAGGCCATAAAAAGAAATGCAATTCCCTATGTGTCAAAGGAAACAACATTCTTGTTTGATTTCCCATTGATGCCATGATCACTATTGCCACCTAGACCCCTAAAAGAATTATTTCTTCTCAATAACAAACTGTCTTCAGCTGTACCCCCAATGGTGCATCCAATAGGCACATGTCACTATTTAAATTTCAATTTAAACTTAATAAAATAACAAATTGAGTTGCAGTAGCCATATTCAATGGTGAATAGCCACACATAACTAGTAGCTACTATTTTGGTCAGTGAGAATATAGAATGATTCATCATCATAAAAAGTTATAACAGCACTGGGTTAGGTATCAGAAGACCAAGACTTTCAATGTTAGAGGAAAACTTTCAAACCATCTCAGAGAGATAATTAATATTCATACCCAGAGATAATACATATCAGAATTTACCATTTTATTTCTGACTTTAGAGAGCATTTCGTGAAAGTCAGTTGTGCAGAAGAATCATCTGGGGAATTTGCTAAATGCTAATTACTGAAAATGATTCTGTAAATCTGGGATAACTAGCCAGGAATGTGTGGTTAAAATATCCTAGGTAATGTTGTCACAGCTAGTTCTTAAACCACATTTTGAGAAACACTGTGATTATGTATCAAAAAATTCCAATTGCTTCTACCAACTGATGAATGGATAAAGAAAATATGGTACATATAAACAATGGAATACTATTCAGCCACAAACAATAATGATATCCAGTCATTTGCAACAACATGGATGGAATGGAAGATCATTACATTAAATGAAATAAGCCAGACATAGAAAGATAAGTTCTGCATAATCTCACTTACATGTGGAATCTAAAAAAGTTGATCTCATAGAAGTTGAAAGGAGACTGGTAGCACCAGAGGTTGAGGAAAAGTAGAGCATAGGGAGGGATAGGGAAAGGCTGATTAATGGGTACTAAGTTATGCTGTTGTTAAGTGCCGTCCAGTCAGTGTCCGACTCATAGCGACCCTACATACAACAGGATAAACAGTATTGTTAGTGCTCCTCTGCTTTTCATAGGGTTCCAACAGCTGATTGTTTTGGGGAGTGGGTTGCCTGGCCCTTCTTGCAAGCCTACAGTGCATGGTGTTCCCAGGCAGTCTCCCATTCAAGTACTAACCAGGCCCGATTCTGCTTAGCTTCCAACATGTGACGGGATCGGATGCCATAGTGATACAGCTGCAGGTACTAAGTTATAGTTAGATAGAAATAAGAAGTTCAGTGTACTGTTACACAATAGCAAGACTAAAAATAACAATTATGTGTTGTATATCAAAAAAAACTGGAATACAGTATTTTGAAGTTTTTCATAATAAAGAAAAGATAAATGAATCAGGTATGGTGGTACACACCTGTAATCCCAGCACTTGGGCTGCTAAGGCAAGAGGAACATGAGTCCATAGCCAGCCTACACATAATAAGACCCTGTCTCAAAACAAACAATAAAGGAAATGATAAATGTTTGTGGTGATTAGGTATGTGTAACCTAATTTAAACATTATGTGATGTATGTATATGTGGAAATATCAGATGATACTTGACTAACATGTGCAATTTTTGCTTTTATGTACTACTTTTAAAAAATTTAATTTAAATGTTAAGTTCCTGCTTAACATAAAACCATGACAATAAAAAAACAAAATAAAAATAAAAATCCCAATGATCACTTTACATATACTGATCTATTTTCATGTATGTTTAAGTATTAGTATGTGTACATAGGCATGCCCTTCTCTCTCCACAGAAGTGTGAAGTATTTCACAAAGGCAAAAGAGGGAGCTTTCAAGGTACAGTTTAAGCTGAGTGTGGTGATGCACGCCTATAATCCCAGCATTCGGGAGGCTGGGGCAGGAGGATTGACTGAATTCGAGGCCAGCCTGGTCTACATAGCAAGTTCCAGGCCAGCATGGGGTACACAGTGAGATTCTGTCTCAAAAAAGAAAAAACAAAAACCTGAAAACCAAAAACTGAAGATACAATAGATCTGTAGAAAGATGAGCAAAGACAAAAAAAATCAAGTGGATACTTGCACTAGAAACAAACCTTTTGAACAGAATATTCCACAATTATCTATGCAAAGCAGAAACATTCTATCTATTCAGCTTACTCTCAGGCTTTGAAACAACTGAACCTTGAGCTAGCAGGAAAGAAAAACCTTATTGGTGGTACAGCTGCTGAAGACCTAATATTATACGTGAATGTTAACCATGTGCAAGGTACTACGCTGTGTGCTAAGAGATGAGTAAAATATGGTTAATGACCTCAAGAACCCAGTCTAGTGGAGGAAGACAGACCAAAAATAAGTATTATAATACAGTAGCAGGTGGGATTTCAGTTGAACCTTAAATGTTGAGTGGCGCTAGGGTTGCTGGAGGTGTGGAAGAATGGCAATTTAAATATAGAGAACAGCACAAGAGAAAGCACAAGAAATTGAAAATTTGGGATGTACTTGGTGACCCAGAAATAGTCTAGTTGTAAGTAAACAGGGTATATATTGGGTTGCACAGTGGGAGATCAGGGTGTAAAAGCATTCTGGGTGACTGGGACAAGACCATGGATAGTCCTCATGACTGTTTGGTTAAAAATCAAAACCCTTTAAGAAAATTTTTCAGGACAGGAAGGACAGAATAAGATCTGCATTTAGGAAGAACACTGTAACAGCCATGCCTAAATGGAGTGGGAAGAGGGTAGATGTTGGGAAGGTGTGCTATGATTAGTCATTTGGCTGCGTGGAAGAAAAATTACACTCTGCTTGGCAATGATTCTTGTGGGGAAAAGCTAACAATCAAGAGAAAAACAACAGAATATGAAAGATTTTTTAAAACAAAGCCAAAAGTCTTAAGAAACAACATTAGTGGCAGTATTTAGAGACTACTGAGGACACAGTGATCCTGTATGACTCTGTCAATATAGAGTAGCAGTGAAGGGGGGCAGAAATAAATTAAAAATCTTCAACAGTCTGGTGAGCAGACAATGCTAGACTGACCAGGCCTTCGGAAATCATAGACAATGGGATGTCTGCTCTGGATTGCAACCTAGTGTGTAAACAGCTTCATCAATGAAGTACCCTTAAAGACACAACACACATTATGTAGTGGTTAAGAGCATGGGCTGTGGAGACAAGCTTCCTGTGATTCAACCTTGAATTTTGGCTGGGCATGGGGTGCACACCTGTAATTCTAGCACTTGGGAGGCTGAAACAGGAGAATCACAAATTCTAGGCCAGCCTGGGTTACATAGCAAGACCCTGTCCCAAAAAAACTCAACCAAAACAACAACAGAAAATCCTGGTTCCTAACAATTGTGGTTCCTAACAATTGTGTGACACAGGAGGCAAGTTAATTAAAGTCTGTGTCTCAGTTTTTCTAACCTCTAAATGGAAATAATCCTACCTACCTCATGAGAGAGCTATGAAGGGTAATGAGTTTACATATATGAAGTATTTATAATATGGCCTGGCACAGAGTGAGCATTCAATAAATGTTGGCTGTTATTATTATCCTGTGTACGTATGGAGGGGAACACACCTGTAACTGTGCTATGCTCAGTAACCCTTGAAAACATTAGTGCTATGGCTATGGGATATTAATCAGTATAGTTCAGCAGCCCAAGAGGCATGTGGAGTAGATTGTCCCACATAGACAACATGCATTGATTATTATTCCCAATGAGTGTATCAAGTCATTTTTGGAACAGATATGAATAAGCATTTCAATTTGTAAATATTTTTAGTAATCCTCTTAGGTAAGCCAATGCAAGCAGGTTCTAGTACACACTGGCTATTATATCCTCACCCTTAGACTCCCATCTATAAGACTTGGCCTTTGCTCCTCTAAAACACACTCACTGGTGTACTCAAAGGGAAAATCCATCAGACAACCCAACCTCACCTCTTTGCATAATCCAGACCCCAGAAATCTACCCCTCTCTAATTTTTCTTGGCATCAAACAATTCAGGGAAAAAGTGATTTTGTAGATGAAAGATATTTTTCCTTCACTAATAAAAAATGTCAATTTCTTTAAAAGCCCCAATAAGTTCTTTTTCATTTGAATTCAGTATGCTTGTTCTCAGAAAAAGGAGTGGAGCAAGGGTTGTTAGCCAGAGCTTCCAACTGCATGGGAAATCTGCCACCCAAAACCAAGTTTAATATGGAGCGTCCAATCACATGCCTAAGTTTTCCTAGTTCTCCTTCCTCTAATCCTGCCCTATTCCCCCAAATTCCCTTCTATTTTTTAGGTGTCAAATTCCATCTAAGTTTAAAGGGTGATGAAAGGGCTTTGTACCTTCCTCCATTCCTTTTACCAAAAAGAAATAATATAAGGATAACTTGTTGTTAGGTGCCATTGAGTCGGTCTCCAACTCATAGAGACCCTCATAGGGTTGTCAATGGCTGACTGTTTTGGGATTGCCTTGGGAGTGGATTGCCAGGTCCTTCTCCCATTTCTGCGGTGCTGGGAATTAAACTCGGGACCTCAGAGACTGCAGCGCAGCGCTCTACCAACTGAGCTAAATCCCAGCCCAAGGATAGCTTAGAGATATATTAAAGTGTAAGATATATTTAAGATAAATTGTAATTACATGATGACTGAAACAATCCATCTATTACCATTTCCTAAAAGTCTCATGAACAGGTGTTAACAGTACTTGCCCTGATCTGGGCTCATTTTCTTTATAACACCCTCAAATATTACCGTATGTTAAAGAAGAGTTGTTTACAACATGACAACTCAGTCATTCCCTCAGTAGATGGGATAGTCTCCAATACATTCAGATCTAAGAATGACCCCTTGAAGAATACTATATAGTAAAAGATAGAGAAGACTTGGATGGGAAACTTAGATAGGAAGGGGGGAGGGGGGAAACATAGAGGAGGGTAAGGGGTAACCTATATGAATAATGCTTATCAAATTGCATATATGAAAATTGTCACAACGAAAAGCATGTCAAAATGAATCACATTATGATGTACATTAAAAATTTCTAATAAAAAAA
>VMDO01021337.1:0-25553 GCA_007922755.1 Pedetes capensis
GTTTTATTACCATTGATAAGATAGGACACATTAACCAGTGCCCAAGGTTTTGACGTAATCCTGGTATAGTTGTTAATGTGTTGAATGTTATTTCCTGTTTCAGTAAACAGAAGAAACCCTGGGAAAAATGTTGTTTTCTTTCTCAGAGTATAAATTTAGTTATAAAAGTCACTGGAGAAGCTTGGCACATTGAGTGTAATATTGGCTTACAATATTAACTTGTTCTTTTAGTTGTAACTAAATATGTGACATATCTGTACTGGAAGTCTGACTTGAATTTGTTTAACTTATCTTTTTTATGTAGATAAGGTAATGAAATTTCTCATTTCACAAACTAAACAAATTATCTTGTTTTCTATGAATGTTTTAGCTCATATATAGATTTGTTTTCAATTTTTAACAAGTTCCATGTATTCTGGGAGTTTTTCATTGACTAGAAACATCCTCCTCAATCTGCATGTTATTTATGAAGTAGATAACAGTGTGATAAACCTTTGGTATTTCTTGTAATTAACATTCAAGTTTGATGAGGTCTGGTGGCACACACCTATAATGCCAGATGCTGAGGAAGCAGAGGCAGAGTTTAACTCCAGAGGTAGGCTGTAGGCTGTGCATCTTAGCAAGACTGAGTCTCAAAATAAAAAATAAACCAGGGGGCAGGAGTGCAACTCACTGGTAAAGCACTTCCCTAGTGTTCTTGAGGCCTTGGATTGAGCCCTCTAATACTGAAAAAAAAAAAATTAAACTTTGAATTTGGTCTTCCTGAACATATGGTTGAATTAATTATCCTTTGACACCTTTCAACTGGCTGAAATATTTTACCTAAAAAAAGCAAAGAACTTTTCTGAGCTCTTATTTTTATTTTACATGACAGATTCTAAAGGAACATTGATTTAAAGCAGATTTTTCTAATACATTTAACTTTTAACTGTTAGAATTTTGATAGTTTTTAAAGATAAAATCTTCTCTTTTTTTCTTTTTTCCCTTTATTGATAAATGTTGGTGGGGTACAGAGTAATACAGCATTTGCTTTTTCCATTATGCAACTATTCTATCCCTTTTGGTTAAACTTTCATCAACCTAAAAAGTTTATAAGACCTTTTGACTAGTATATAGTAAAACTCAGATGCATAATGTGGGTTTTATTCCTCTATTTTTCTTACGTTCTCATGAAGTTGTATTATTTACATTTGAGATTATCCTCTCCCGCTTTATCCCTTTACTTTGTTTTTCCTCCCCTTCCCACCTTCCACAGTCTTCCAAAGTCTTCCCACCTTTCACTTCCTGTTGTTAGTCTTCCTCCCTCCTTCTTTCTACTCTTTATATTTTCTCTTCTTCGCTAAGTTTGATTGTGCATTTTTATATACCTACTTATGTATAAGTTTTTTCTTCCTTTAGGTAAGATTCAGCTCCCACATGAGTGACAACATAAGATACTTCACTTTTTGAGCCTCTTTATTCACTTAAGATGATATCTTCCAGTTCCATTCATTTTGCTGCAAATGACATTCTTTTTTATTGTCGAGTGGTATTTCATTGTGTATATGTACCACAATTTTTTAATGGATTCTTCTGTTGTAGGGCATCTTTCTCGGTTGATTCTATATCCTCGCAGTTGTGAAGAGTGCTGATTAAATGTGGAGATGAAAATGTCTTTGTGGTATGATGACTTGTCTGCCTCTAGGTATATTTCCAAAAGTCATATAGTGGGGCCATATAGCAGTTCTATTTTTAATATTCTGAGATGTCTCCATATTGATTTCCAAAGTGGTTGAACTAATTTACAGTCCTACCAGCAGAGTAAGAGGGCTTCTTTTTCTCTGCATACTCACCAGCATTTGGTATTATTTGTTTTTGTTGATCTTGGCCATTCTTACTGGAGTTAGGTGGAGTCTCAGTGTTGTTTTGATTAGCATTTACCTAATAGCTAGGAATAAGGGCTGGGATTTAGCTCAGTTGGTAGAGCACTGTGCTGCAGTCTCTGAGGTCCCAAGTTCAATTCCCAGCACTGCAAAAATGGGAGAAGGACCTGGCAATCCACTCCCAAGGCAATCCCGAAACAGTCAGCCATTGAAAACCCTATGAGGGTCACTATGAGTTGGATACCAACTCAACGGCACCTAACAACAACAACAACAATGAGAATTTTTTTCATGAATTTCTTAGCCCTACGAACTTCTTCATTTGAGAACTGTCTGTTCATTTCCTTTGCCTCTTTCTATATTGGGTTATTTGTTGTCTTGGGAATTGCTTTCTTGAGTTCTTTGTAAATTCTGGAAATTAGTCTTCCTGTGTAGGATGTGAATATTTTTCCAATCCAGTCGTCTCTAACTTTGTTCATTTTTTTCCTTTTCTGTAGGGAAGCTTTTTAATTTCATATAATCCCATTTGTAAATTCTTAGTGCAAGTTCCTTAGTGATTGGAGTCTTTTTAAGGAAATTCTTTCCTATGCCTGTGTGTTAGAGCATGTTTCCTATCTTTTCTTTTAGTAGTTTTAAGGTTTCTGGGTTTATGTTGAGGTCTATTACCCATTTTGAGTTGACTCTCCTAAAAATTGAGAGATACAGGTCTATTTTCATTTTTCTGTAGATGGATGTCCAATTTTCCTAGCACCATTTGTTGAAGAGACTGTTTTTTCTCCATTGTGTATCCATACCCACTTTGTCAAAGATCAGGTGGCCATAGTTGGTGTGGATGTATCTCTGCATCTTCATTTCTGTTCCATTGGTCTTCAAGCCTATTTTTATACTAATATCAAGCTGTTCTTGCTACTGTAGCCCTGTAATATAGTTTAAAGTCAGGTATTGTGATCCTGCCTGCACTAGTTTTGCATTTTAAGATTAGATTATCTTGGCTATATGTTGTCTTCTGTGTTTCCATATGAATTTTTGGAGTATTTTATTCTATTTTTGCAAAATCTGTCATTGGGATTTTAATGGGAATTGCATTATATCTACAGATTGTTTTTGGTAGTATAGCCATCTCGACAATATTGATTCAATCCATGAGCAGGGGGTGGTCCTTCAATCTTCTCGTATCCTCTGCAATTTCTTTCTTTAAATTTTTGAAATTTTATTGTAAGGATTGTCAGGGTCTTTGGTTAGATTGATTCCTAAGTATTTAATTTTTTGGTGAGCTATTGTGAAAGAGACTATTCCCTTAATTTCCTGCTCTCCTTGTTCACAATTGAAGGCTGATTTTTGTGCGTTAATTTGGTGTACTACTACATTACTGAAGGAGTTAATTAGGTCCAAGAGTTTTCTAGGGTCTTTTCTAGGACTTTTCATGGTCTTTTAGGTAAAGGATCATTTCATCAATAAATAAGGATAATTTGACCTTTTCCTTGCCTATCTGTATACCTTTGATTTCTTTCTCTTATCTGATTATTCTGGCTAGGACTTCAATCACAGTATTGAATAAGAGAAGAGAGAGTAGACATCCGTGTCTTGTTCCTGATGTTAGAGAAATGGTTGCAGTATTTCCCCATTTAATATGATTTTGGCTGTAGGTCTGTCATAAACAGGCTTTATGATGTTGAGCTATTTCCATATTATGCCAGTCTCCAGGGTTTTTATCATGAAAGAGTGTTGCACTTTTGTCAAAGACCTTCTCAGCCTTGATTGAATGATCATGTGATTTACATTTGCAAGCCTCTTGATCTTGAATTACATTGGTTGATTTTATGTTGAAACAGCCTTGCATCTGTGGAATGAAGCCCACTTAATTATGGTATATGATCTTCATTATGTGTTGCTGAATTCAGTTTGCCAGGATTTTGTTGCGAATTTTTTCATCAGTGTTCATCTGGGAAATTGTTCTATAGTTCTCTTTCTTAGAAGTGTCCTTACCAGGTTTTGGTATCGGGGTAATAGTGGTTTCATAGGATAAGTTGTGGAATGCCCCTTCCTGTTTACTTCTTGAAATAGTTTGAGAAGAATAGGTGTTAATTCTTCTTTGAATGTTTGACAAAATTCTGCCGTGAATCCATCGGGGCCTGGGCTTTTCTTTGTTGGGATGCTTTGTATTGCTTACTTTATTTCAGTGACTGTAGTGGATCTGTTCAGATTGGTTATGTCCTCCAGGTTTAATTTTGGTAATTCATAGGTGATAATGAACTTATCCATTTCTTTTGCATTTTTGTTTTTTGGGGACTACAATTTCTCAATGTATTACCTGATGATTTTTTGGATTTAATTGGTATTGTGGTAATGACCACATTCTCATCTTTAATTTTTTTTAATTTGGGACCATTCTTTCTTCTGGTGAGAATGGCTGGGGCGGGGGGAGGCATCTATTTTATTAATCTTTTCAAAGAACTGGCTCTTAAGACTCATTATTTCTTTGAATTACATTTTTAAATTCTAATTGAGATATCTCTGACTTGATCTTAATTTCTGACTCAGTGCTCCTTTTGGGATTGGCTTGTTGTTGGCTCTCTAATGCCTTGAGATGTCTCATTAAGTTCTTTAATTGGACCTTTCCTAACTTACTGCTGAAGGCACTCATGGCTGTGAACTTCCCTCTTAGAACTGCCTTTGCTGTATCCCATAAATTTTAGTAGGATGTGTTCTCATTTTCATTTGATTGCAGGAATTTTTAAATTTCTGCTCTGATGTCTTGAATAACCCATTGATCATTCAACCATGTATTATTTAATCTCCATGAATTTGTAGCCTGCAGCCATAGCCCTGTGGCATCTGATCCCATCAGATCTCAGAAGCTAAACAGGATTGAGCCTGATTAGTACTTGGATGGGAGACAGCCTAGGAACACCAGGTGCTGTAGGCTTGGGAGATGGATCTAGCAACCCACTCCCAAAAATCAATCTGCCATTGAACACCCTATGAACAGCAAAGAAGCACTGACAATAGTGTTTCCCCTGTTGTACAGAGGGTCACTATGAGTCGGATACCAACTCAACAGCACCTAACAATAACAACAACATGAATTTGTAAGGTTTCTGAAATTTCTTTTTGTTTTTGAATTCTAGTTTTATTCCTTTATGATCTGATAAGGTACAGGCGAGGATTATTTCTACTTTTTTATATTTGTTGAGACAATTTTTGTGGCCTAAAATATGTTCTATTTTAGAGAAAGTTTCATGTGCTCAGAAGAATGTGTATACCACATCTGATGGATGGAATATTCTGAAGACATCTGTAAGGTCTAGTTGTTCTATGTTGCAATTTAAGTCTGTTGACTTTTTTGTTTTGATGATCTGTCTCTTGGCGAAAATAGGTTATTGAAATTGCCTGTAATTATTGTGTCTGGCCCACTGTATTCCTTTATCTCAAGTAGTATTTGTTTTGTAAAGCTAGGTGCCCTTGTATTTGGTGAGTAAATATTAAGTAACATTATGAGTTCCTGGTTGACTATTCCTTTTAGTAATATGTAATGTTGTCTTTGTCTCTTCTGATTAGTTTGCAATTGTAGTCTGATTTCTCTGCAGTTAGTATTGCAGCTCCTGCTTTCTTTTGTTTCCCCTCTGCTTGGTGTATTGTTTTCCATCCTTCAATTTTTAGTCTTTTATGCCCTTTATGGGTGAAGTAAGTCTCTTGAATGCCACATATTGAGTGTTTGTGTTTTTGTCTGTGTCTCTTGATGGGTGAGTTACCATTTACATTGAGAATAATTATTGAGGAGTACTTATTATCCCACATCAATTTGGTACTTGTTATTGTTTTTTTATTCATATTTGGCCTATTTTTTTTCTTAAGTCCCTCTCGTGTTTATTATTTCTTTCTTTGTTCTTGTATTTGGGGTTGTCTTATCTCCTCTGTATGCGGTGTTTCATTGAGGGTTCTCTGTGGTGCTGGCTTGGTGGCTGCAAATTGTTTAAACAAGGCAATATCATGGAATGTCTTGTATTCACCATCTATTTTAAGACATAACTTCACTGGATAATGTAATCGTGGTTGGTAGTTATTCTTTTTCAGAACTTGGATGATGTCTGTCCATGCTTTCCTTGCCTTTAACATTGTTGTTGAGAAGTCTGCTGTTATTCTGATGGGTTTTCCTTTGTAAGTGAGTTGGTGTTTCTCTCTTGTAGCTTTTAGAATAGTTTCTTTGCTCTGTAGATTTAGCATTCCAATTATAATGTGTCATGGGGAGGATCTGTTCTGGTCTTCTCTGGGGTTCTAAATGTCTCAGTTGTATAGGTATCTTGTTCTTGCCTTAGGTTTGGGAAGTTTTCATCCAATATTTCTTTGAGTAAATTTCCTAATTCTTTCATTATTTTTGGCTCCTTTGTGGCCCCCCTTGAATTTGTAGATTTCATTTCTTCATTTTATCAAATATCCCTTTCCATTGATCAGGCACCTAGCATGAGGAATGGTCCTACTGGGTCGTTGTTCAGGTGTGTGCCCTTGTAGGCATCTCTGCCTTGTCCACTTCTCTGATTTGTTCTTTGGTGGGGCACCCTTACTTGCATCTGCACCTTCTTTCTCTCCTTCCAGCCGCTTGGTGTCTCTTTAGCTCTACACCAGTGCAGGTGATTCTGCCTTTTTCCCTGCCAGCTGCCTGCTGTTAGGGATGGCCCCAGTGGTTCTAACTTCAGCCATGCACCTTCCAAATGGCTCTGTATCCTCCAAAAGTGCTCTACTGCTGTCTTCCCTGAGCCTAGGATTATAGAGAGTTTCCCTGCCATTTTGTCCTCTTCTCTGTCGTTTTTAGTCTCCACTATCTGCTCAGTTGTCCTTGTGCCATCCCATTTTTCTTGATAACTAAAGTTACACTCTATTTCTTTTGTTTTATTTTGAGTAGAGAATTTCACCATTTTCCCTATTTCCTACCCCTATTGAAGCTTGGCTATTATCCATCACCATCTTATTTCAAGTCCCCCGCTTTTTATCTTATTAGAGCTGACAACATAGCACAGCTCTAATTCTATACTGTTTAAAGAGCCATGTTTTAGCTGGACACTGTGGTGCACACCTGTAATTCCTGTAGCTAGAGAGGCTGAGGGCTGGGATTTAGCTCAGTTGGTAGAGCACTCTGCAGTCTCTGAGGTCCCAAGTTGGATTCCCAGCACCACAAAAATGGGAGAAGGAAATGACAATCCACTCCGAAGGCAATCCTGAAAAAACAATCAGCCATTGAAGACCCTATGAGGGTCTCTATGAGTTGGATATGACTCGATGGCACTAACAACAACAACAGAGAGGCTGAGGCAAAAGGGTCACAAGTTCAATGCCAGAAACAGCCTGCACAATTTAGCAAGACCCTATCTCAAAATTGAAAAATAGAAAAGGGCTTGGGATGTAGGTCAGTGGTAGAGCACATCCCTGACATACACAAGGCCTTAGGTTTAACCCCCAGTTCTGTTTAAAGAAAAAGGGCTTATTGATTAGGCTAAGTTTATGTTATTGTTGTTGTTAGGTGCCCTCAAGTCGGTATTGGACTCAGTGCCTCTGCATACAACAGGGGAAACACTATTGTCAGTGCTTCTCTGCTGTTCATAGGGTTTTCAATGGCAGATTGATTTTTGGGAGTGAGTTGCTAGGTCCGTCTCCCAAGCCTACAGCACCTAGTGTTCCCAGGCTGTCTCCCATCCAGGTACTAATCAGGCTCAACCCTGCTTATCTTCTGAGATCTGATGGGATCAGATGCCACAGGGCTATGGCTGCAGGCATGAGTTTATATAGTCATTCTAATTTTGTTTGAAATATGTCTTAAATTAAAAAAAAAAAAAAGCATGGTTAAAGAGGCCCCTTTGTGTTTCCCTAATTATAGTCCCTTCTGTTCTTTCCTAGGAGCAATGATTATTATAATTTGTGTGTGCTTTTTCTACCCAAATTAAATTATTATTATTGTTAGGTGCTGTCGAGTTGCATCTGAGTCATAGTGACCCTATATACAAGAGAATGAAACACTACCTGACATTGTGCCATGCCTGGTTCTATGTCTGACAGTGCTTCTCTGCAATTCCTAGGGTTTTTTATGGCTGATTGTTTCAAGAGTAGGCTGCTGGGTCCTTCTCCTAGTGATCATTTATATATTCATGCATGTAATCATCAGAAAGGGAATCCAACCAAATGTGGAAATTTTCAAACAATATCATTAATATCTCACACAAGTGTAATTTTACTAAAGATCACTGAAAAGCAAATACAGTAGTATATAGACATGGAATTGCTGGAAAATCAAGCTGAATTCAGAAGAGGGTGTGGAACCAGGGATATCATTACTGATGTCAGAGGGTTATTAGCCAAAAGCAGAGAACTATATCTATGTTTTATTGCCTACAAAAGGCATTTGACTATGGGTCACAACATGGATAATGTGAAGAATGAGATTACAAGAGCACTTTATTTTACTCATGAGGAATCTGTACATGGGCCAGGAGGCAGTCATTGGAGCAGAACCAGGAATCTCTGCCTGGTTTAAAGTTGAGAAAGGTGTACGTCAGGGCTGTATCATCTCACAGTACTTCTTCAATCTCTATGTTGAACTAAGAATTCGAGAAGTTAGCCTTTATGAAAAAGAACATGGCATCAGGATTGGAGGAAGATTCATTAACAAAGTGCAGTATACAGATGATGCAACTTTGCTTGCAGAAAGTGAAGATTTGAGCATATACTGATGAAGAGGAAAGAACACAGCCTTCAATACGGATTGAGCCTCAACATCAACAAAACAAAAATCCTTATAGCTAGGTCAGTAAGCAACTTCATGATAAATGGAGAAAAGATTGAGGTTGTCCACAGTTTTGCTTTAGTTGGTTCTATAATGAACGCCCATGGAAGCAGCAGTCAAGAAATCAAAAGACTCATTCCATTGAGAAAGGCTGTTGCAAAAAACCTCTTTAAAGTGTTAAAAGGTAAAGATGTCATATTGAAGACAAAGATGTGCCTGACTTGTACCATATTTTCAGTAGCATCACATGCTTGTGAAAGCTGGACATTGAATAATGGAGACAGGAGAATAATTGATGCTTTTGAATTACAGTGCTGGAAATGAATATTGAATATGCCATAGACTGCCAAAAGAACCACCAGATCCACCCTAGAAGAAGTGCAAGCAGAGTGCTCCTTGGATACAAGGACAGATAGACTGCATCTTAGGTATTTCAGACATGTCAGGAGGGAACAGTCCCTGAAGAAGGACATCATGTTTGGGAGAGTGCCTAATACACACACACAAAAAGGAAGACCTTTAACTAGATGGATTGACACACTGACTTTAACATGGTCTTACACTTTAAAAAGATTGTGTGCCTGGCACCATGTCAAGGAGTGTTTCATTCTGTTGTACATAGGGTTACCATGAGTCAGACCCTATTGATTGCATGTAACAACAAGAATAGTAAATCTCTTCATCCATAAATATTTTGTAATATCTTGGGATGTATTTAATCCCACTTTCTTACTGAGATATGATTTCCAAAGTGAAATGCAGAGATCTTAAGTGTGCAGTTTGAATTAAGGCCAATTATCAAATCGGTCGTCAGTTATAACTATGAGAGGCCCAAGACTTGTATTTGGCATCTGAAGTAGGGGCATTTTTATGGGACCAAGCCCTTAAATTTAGGGATCTAACTAACTCTTTGTACATAGTATCAGAATTATAGGACATCCTGCTATTGGAGAATTGGTTAGAGTGGAGAGGAAACCCCAAACTTTTGCCATCAAAGGTGCTGTTAGTAGAAACAAATCATATTACATCTGTTGATTAGGCTAAGTTTATTGTTTCTGTTTATATCTGAATGACTACTAGTTATTTTGCTTGCTTGTTCTGTCAGTTACTAAGATTTGTGTTTCGCTCAACTTTTGCTTTTATGTTTTTTTGTCCACCAGTGGTGTTCTGTTCTATCACTGATGAACTGACCTTTTATTTTTATATAGTACATCCTTCTGTATGTCTAGTAATGCTTATTTCATTATAATAATTTATCTGATATTACTATGGATATATCACCTTTTTCTAGTGCTTATATAGTGTATCAGTTTTTCCTTCCTTTTGCTTTCAACATTTAAGTGCTTTTATTTAAAGTAAGCAACATATAAAGTTTTCCCTTTTAAATCCAGATTGATTGACAGTAGTTTTCATTGTGATATTAAGTCTGTTTGCACTTAATGCATGCACTGATGTGACTTGTCATTTAGTGCTTTTTTTTCCCAATTCTGATTATTTGGGGATTAATCAAAATTTTTATTCTATTTCCCATCTTCCTAATTATTATTTTTTTTCTCACAACTGAGGGGTTGAACCCAGGGCCTTGCAAATAATAATCAAGTGCTCTACCTCTGAGCTGTACCCCCAGTCCTGCTTTGTTAATTTTTAAAATTTTGAGGTAAGGTTTTGCTAAATTGCATGGGCTACCTCTAGCCTCAATCTAATGATCCTCCTACCTCAGCCTCAAAAGTCTCTAGGATTATAGGTGGTGCATCACAATGCCTGGCTTACTTTTGTTTTATTCTCCTTTTTTCAGATTCTTGATCCTTGAAGTTCTTGGTTCTTTGGCAGTCTTGAACTCCAATTTTTGTGGTTCTAGCACCATGACAAGGCCTAAGAATACTACTTTCTCCTAGTGCTGTCAGGAATTGGCAGATGACTCAAGGGAAAAGGTAGCAAGAGAATGTAGGACTTCCTTCAAGAAGTGTTTCTTTTCCCCCCAGGATCTTAGCTTCTCATGGTGCCGCAGCCTTAGTTTTTCTTCTTTACTTTGGTATTAATCAGCTATTTGTCACTATAATGAAATACATGAAACAGAGTACTTACAAAGAAAAGAAGTGTGTAACACATGGTTTTGAGGTTCAGTAGCGTGGTACCTCTGCCTCAGTTTAGTAGTTCAGTTCTGGTGAGAGCCTACCCAGTTGTGGATGGCAATGGTGGGAGCACACGTGCAAGTGAGGAATCACATCTCAGACTGGAAGCCAGAAACTCATGCTTTTATACCAGTCCTCATGAGAATTTACAAGAATCCCATGAGACTACCCTGATCCCTTTCAAGGGCAGACCCCACAAAAAACTTCCACTATTCCCCACTTTTAAAAGTTCCACACCATCTCCCACCACCACATTGGAGATTGTATTAATACTCAAACTTTTGGTGGACACCCAAAACATCCAAATCACATCAACTTTCAAGTATATTTTGTAGTTTACCAGTTTTTATAGCCTTTGTCCTTGTTGATCTAATGAAACTATTCTGGTAGCTGGAAGTTGATT
The DNA here is from genome assembly GCA_007922755.1 of Pedetes capensis. NCBI lineage: Eukaryota > Metazoa > Chordata > Mammalia > Rodentia > Pedetidae > Pedetes > Pedetes capensis. The sequence goes on from VMDO01021337.1 coordinate 11,170, forward strand.
TTCAATCCTAGCATTTTATCATTGCCAAAACCTTTTTGTTGTTGTTGTTGTTGGAGTTCTGAGGGTTAAACCCAGACTGAGCCTCACATATGCTAGGCAGGTACTCTGCCAGTGAGCTATACCACCAGCTTCTGTTGTATTTTTTTTATTTTGAGACAAGAGTCTCACTGTGTAGGCCAGACTGGCCTAGAACTCCTGATCTTCCTGCTTCAGCCTTCCAAGTCACTGGGATTACAGGCATCTACCATGGCACCCAACTGCCAAAATCTTCATTGTACTTGTTTCTCTTATCTCCCAGGTATCAGTTGATTGTTTTTAAACATGTTAAAAAGAGAGTAGATAATACTAAAATGTACATAAAATCTGTATGTGAAGACCAACCATTTTACCTCTAGTATAGAGAAATGATAAATACAGCTTGGTGAATGAATGTTTTCTCCTGTCAGATTGAGTTTTATTTTTTCTTTTCTTTGTATGCCCCCTAGTGGGGGTTTTATTAAAATGAAATAACCAGAAAGTAAAATTATAGAAAGGCTCTATATCATCCAGGAAAAAAATTGTTACATAATTTACATAAACTTTGTTCTTTTTAACCAACTCTGGACTAAAAATTTTAGGAGATAGAAAATGGAAGAACCAGTCCCTGCTGCAAGAATTTGACAACACAGTAGAAAAGCACTACAAAAAATTTATACATTAATCTCTGTTATGAATATAGCTACTAAAATCCTAAATTCTTAATGAAGTATCAGCAAATTTAATGAATGATATACTGTCATCAAATGGAATTCATGTCAACTATGGAGAAGTGTGTTCAACATTAGGGAAACAATTTTATAAATAGATCGAGGGATCCAACCATTGATAACCATATGAGAGTTGCTATGAGTAGGACCCAATTCCATGGCACCTAACATCATCATCATTGTAATAGATATCAGAAAGGCATTTTACAAAAGTTAAAATCTATCCATGAATTTTCAACCTTACTAAAATTTGATTAGATGAGTAGTTTCCTAATTTCATAAATATATTTCTGAATCCCAAACAAGTGATGTACTTAATGGAGAAGCACTAGCAGCATTTGCATTAACATCAGAAACAAGACAAGGATACTTGTTGTAAGCAGTCTGTTGTTCTTGTTTTGGGATCTATAAACCAGTTATTCAAGAAAGGGAAATGAGATGTAGTTAAAAATAGGTAATAGTGACAGAGCATTTACTTTGTGCCTAGTACTTTCCTTACTGAAACATTATTACCTCATTATCACAGATTATGATGTCACAAATAGGTGCCACGAGTATAGAAACTGTACACAAATGAAGAAACTGAGGCAGTGAGGTTTTTGTTGTTGTTGTTGTTGTTGTTTTGCAGTACTGGGGGTTGAACCCAGGGCCTCGCGCCCACATGCACTGCAAATGCTGGACCACTGAGCTGTGCCCCCAGCCCATTTTTTTACTTTATGTGAGTCAGGGTCTTGCTAAATTACACAGACTGCCTCTGCTCTGGAACTTGCGATCCTCCTGCCTCCGCCTCCCGAGCTGCTGGGATTATAGGCGTGCACCACCACACCCGGCTGGCAGTGAGATTTTAAGAAAACTGCCTGTTATGCAGCCAATAAGTGCTAAATGCTAGAGTTAAACCTAGGCAACTGAGTCCACAGTTTAGAGCCTATACTCCAAACAAGGCAGACCTCTAAAGTTTTATTGGAACACAGATATACTCATTTATGTACTATCTATAGCAACCTTTATGCTATAACAGCAGAGTTTAGTGGTTGTGGCTGTTCCTGTGTGTTCCACCCAGCTTAAAATATTTGCTCTCAGCCGGGTGTGGTGGTGCATGCCTCTCATCCCCGTGACTCAGGAGGCTCAGGCAGGAAGATTGCAAGTTTGAGGCCAAGAACAACCTCACCAATTTAGTGAGACCCTATCTCACAATAAAAAGTCAAAAAGGAGCTAGGGTTACAGTGCAGTGGTAGAGCACTTGTAAAGCATATATGAGACCCTGGGTTTAAAGGCCCTCGTACTGCAAAAAAGTACTCTCTCTGACCTCTGCAGACAAAACCGGCTGACCTATGAAATAAACTGTTGGACTCTGTTTCTTCTGATTAAGCTATTAGACTTTTTTTAATTAGGAAAAGGAGAACAAAATTATAACCTTTAAGATTATATTGATTGTACACTTGGTAAATCCAAAGCAATCAACTTAGAAACTGTTAGAAATAATAAGCATGAAATGAGGTAGTTTTTCCAATACTAAAATGCAAAGTTCAGTTGATTTCCAATTTATAAATAATAACCAGTTTGAGAATACAGTGAAATTATAGATCTCGTTCTCAGGAGCAAAAACATAAATATCTAGAAATAAGTATACCAGAAAAATGAAGGACCTACATAAAAAAAAAATTTTTAATTACATTGAGTGAAATAAAAGAGTATAACTTGATGATCGATTCTAAGAATTTTGGGAGAAAAATATGACCAAAAAAAGAGCAGGAATGTTTGGGGACTGACTTTAGGACTTCAAGATGTTAAGCTGTGAATATGCTAGAGTCTTGCCCTCCCACAGCTAATTTTAGATATCAAGGTATTAAGATATTTTATAGATCTATATGAAACAAGAAATGGAATTACCTCTGGAATGTAAAAGAAGTAACTCTATGAAGAAAGATGGGAAGCCTGGCAATACCTAAAAACTGCGCTACTGATAGGCAAGGTCAGGACTGCTGACTTGAGTCTTCTATGCTTGGAGCACCTTTAGAGTAGGCCAGAAGATCTGGAGAATGTCAGCATCATGAAATGAAACAGGGACATTGATGTCAACAAAAGTGACTTGGACCAAAGAAAACAAAACAATACAAGAATCTAAAAAGGACTTCATTCATCTGAGGAATAAAAGAGGGATTATGAAATACAGTAAATTATTAAAAACTTATCTAATATTAAATTGTGCAGATGGGACTCAGCTGAAGATCAAATTAGTGTATTAAAAGTTAGATGTGAGAAAATTGCCTAGACTACAATATAAAGTGTGATAGAAATGGAAAATATAAAGGAAAAGGTAAAAGACAGTGTATTAGTCAGCTGATGTGGCACTGTGGCAAAACACTTAATAGAAAATTTTATGAGAGAATGAAATATTAGAGCTCATGGTTAGATAATTTCCCTCCATAGAAGCAGAAAGGAATAGCAGTCATGGCAGTGGAATAGTCAGAAGAATCTTCTCACATCATGGTGATCAGGAGCAAAAAGAGCTACCAGAATTGAGGACCCCACATAAAACCTCCAAAGACCTACCCCTAATGACCTACTTTGGCAAAGATAGAGCTCCCCTTCCAAAGTTTCATAGCCTCTGATGATTGCACCGCCAGCTGGGGACCAAACACAAGATGTTTGGGGGACACTTTAGATTCAAATTGTAACAATGCCCCTGACCCCCAAAAGTTCATGGCCATCTCATAATGTAAAATGCATTCATTCCAACTTCAGGGGTCCCCAAACAACAGTTTCAACCATGTTCAAAAATTCAAGTCCATAGTCTCCTGTGAGTAGATGATGCCAAGATTTGCACCCTCTTTTGACCATGGCTGTAGCAGTGGCTTCTGTGTGCCCAAGCTGAGAAACCACTTCCCTAGAGGGAAGCTTTTCAGAAGTCACTCCCAGATGCACACACTTTTCAAAGGAAAGTCTTTTTAAAAGTTTACAGTTTCACACCCTGGAGTCTTAGATGGGAGGGGCCTGACCAATTCCTTTTTTGCCCCCAGGGCATTCCTCTTATTGTTGAATGCAACATGTTCTTTGTCTCTTTAACAGTTATTGCCTTCTTGCCTGAACTGACCCTGTCCAACCTTAAATTTGCAGTGGCTTTTTTTAAATTTAAACTGCACATTCTTAAAACCTTTTTGCTGTGCCTTTTCCTCTTTTTAAAAATCATGAATCTGCTTCTAAAAGCATCAAGTAATAAACAACACACAGCTTCAGTACTATGCTTTTTTGATGTTTTCTCTGCCATGATAATTTGTCCAGTACTTCTGAATTCAGCTTCACTCAAATCTTTAGGACATGACCAAAAGGCAGACAGACTCTGCCAGGATGTAATATGAATAGCCTCTAACTCAATTCCCAATAAGCTCATTTTCCTCTGAAGTCACATGAGCCCTGTCTTTAATGTCTGCATTTCTGTCAGCATTCTAGTCTTTCAAATTCTCACTAGAACCTCCTTTCAAGCTTTCCTGACAGCATTTAAAGACTTCTCACCCACATTTCCAAACCCTTCCAAAATTGTTCTGCAAATCATTTCCAGTAGTCTAAGAACCACATAGTTGGTTTCTACACAGGAACCACACTCTCTAGTACCAATTTTCTGTCTTAGTCAGCTTGTGCATCACCGTCAAAATACCTGACAGAACCAAACTTACGGGAGGAATGATTTATTAGCACTCACAGAGAACTTCAGTCCATAGAGGCAAAAAGGCATGGTGGTAGGGAAGACATGGTAGTACAGCAGACAGCAGAGCCTGTGGCAGAGAACCTATTCACATCATGGTATATCAGGAATAGAGAGAGCTTCCAGAACTGGGGACCCACTTGAAACCTCCTAAGGCCTGCCTCTAATGATTTACTTCCACAAAGTTAGTTCCCACCTCCCAAAGTTGCATAGCTTCCCATGACAGCACCACCAGCCGGAGATTGACCATTTAAAAGACATGACTTTTGGGAGACATTTTAGAATCTAACCATAACACATGGAGAACCTTGTCAAAAGTTCTAACATCTTTCTAATAGGAGCTTCAGGAGATTGGTGGTGTAGCTCAGTAATAGAGTGCTTGCCTGTCATTCGTGAGGAGTTGGGTTCTCTCCCCAGCACTGCAAAAATTAAAGTTGCAGAAGGAGAAAATAGAGCATATGCCATATTTAAAGTAATAATGGCCAAGAATATTCCTAAACTGAAGATACCAATCCTTAGGATTGAAAGATTCCATGTGTGCATGGCAAATTTTGCACACAAGTAGGTAAATAAAAGCATATATATGATATGTTTTAAATATATAGACATCACAGTGAACCTCCAAATATCACAAGTAAAAATCCTAAAAGTTACTTGTCAAAGACAGAATTTACCTACCAAAATAATTCCTACCTATATAGAAATGGTCATTGACACATGCCTTGAAATCCCAGCAGTTCGAGAGGTGGAAGTAGGAGGATCACAAGAACAAGGCCAGAGGCAGCCTATATAACTTCATGAGACCTTGTCTCAAGATAAAATAAAAAATCTGGGGGATGAATGTCAGGGATAGAGCACTTGTGAAGTATTTGCAAGGCCCTCGGTTCAGCCCCCAGTACTGAAAAAAAAATGACCATCTTACCTTACATTTGTCACTATAACAGATATATATATAAGGAAGAAGACAAATGGTCTGAGAAACAAATTTTCAATCTGTAATTGTATATTTAATCATTGTATCATTTAAGACTAAAGACAAAGACTTATTCATATATATGGAACTTCAGCAAGGGCACTACTGACATTGTGAGTGAGATTGTCCCATGTATGGCAATATACATCTCATTATCTCTGGTCCTCACCTGTTCCAAAGCAGCTTTTTCAGTCATTATGCTAACCTCTAGAGGGATCCAATTGTTGTTGTTGTTGTTAGGTGCCGTGGAGTCGGTATCCGACTCATAGCGACCCTCATAGGGTTTTCAATGGCTGTTTCGGGATTCCCTTGGGAGTGGATTGCCAGGTCCTTCTCCCATTTTTGCGGTGCTGGGAATTGAACTCAGGACCTCAGAGACTGCAGCGCAGCGCTCTACCAACTGAGCTAAATCCCAACCCAGAGAGATCCAATAGCCTACCCTTAAACTATCAAGTCATTGCATAAGAAACTTCTGGTTTTCAAGATCTGCAAGGATTTCTGCCATTAAAACTATGTCTACAACTAGACCTGAGTCCTAAGGAAAAGAAAGAAAATAAAAATCTTGCAAAGTCAGGGCAAAATATTTGCTTAGTACAGTAAGATTGCTTAAAACTACATAAAGAGATCTACATATATCATGCAAGGGATAGTTATTTTGGCTAGAATGTGTGAACTCTAAGAACAAAGAGGAAGTTTGTTTGCAGTACTGAAGATCAAATGCAGAGCACTATACATAGTAGGCAGGCACTCTACCACCTAGATAAACCTCCAGCCCTCTAATAAAAACAAAATTTGAGTATGCTCACAGGCAAAAGTACTTAACAATGGGAAATATAAAAGGTCAGCATGTTATTACACAGAATAGTGATTATAACAATGTACTATATACTTCAAAATTGCTTAAAATGTATAATATTTTCACCACAAAAAACTATACAAAGTGACAGATTTGTTAGCTCCATTTAGTCATTCTATAATCGAAACACATTAAAATATCACATCACATATATACAACTTCTTGTCAATTGGATCAGAGAAGTTGGGCAAGACAGCGCATACCTTTAATCTGAGTGACTTGGGAGGCAGAGGCAGGAGGATCTTGAATTTGAGGCCAGAGGCAGCCTGTCTAGGCTGTCTAGGAATGGGAAATGTGAGGACTTCTAATAAGTATTAAACTATGCCAACAAAATCTAAGCACTAAGCCATGTACAATGGCACAGACCCAGCACTAGGGCGGTTGAGGCAGGAGAATCTTGAGGTTAAGGCCAGCCTGGGGTACATAGAGAGTTTAAGATGAGCCTGGGATACATAGTAAGACCTTGTCTCAAATGTGTTTGTGTGTGTATCTGTATATATGTATATAAGTACTGTGTATGTATATGTGTATGCATGAAGTACCAGTTGACTAATATAAAACTAATTTGCAGAGAGTTGGGGGCTAAGAGGAAAATAAGAGTATTCAAAAGATCTTACCCAAATTGAGTGTGGTAGTAAACATCCTTAATCCCAACACTCAGAAGGTTGAGGCCATGTGTGCTGCAAATGGGAGGGCTATGGGGACAGAGCCACCTGAGCCTGCTCACACACAAATGATGCAGATACTGAGGCATAGGATATTTTTGTCTAGCAGATTATTGGTTTTACCACAGACCAATCTTTTCTTTCTCTGCCATATTTCTCCCTTTGGGAATGGGAATGCTTATTCTGTGCAGTTGTATGTTGGAAGTATGTAGCCTGTTTTTGGTTTGGCAGGGACCCACAGCTAAGTTTGTGTTAAGTCTCAGTGGAGACTTTGGACCTAGACTTTTTTTTTTTTTTTTTTTGGATCTAGACTTTTGAACACAGTTGAGGTTGTTATGATTTTCAGGACTCTTAAAGTTGGACTAAATGTATTTTGCATTATGAAATGGCCATGACCTTTGAAAGCCTGCAGCGGTAGCTCTGTGGCATCCGATCAGATCTCGGAAGCTAAGCAGGGTCGGGCCTGGTTAGTACCTGGATGGGAGACCGCCTGGGAACACCAGAAGCTGTAGGCTTGGGAGAAGGACCTGGCAACCCCCTCCCAAAAATCAATCTGCCATTGAAAACCCTATGAGCAGCAGAGAAGCACTGACAATAGTGTTTCCCCTGTTGTACAGCTATGAGTCGGATACCGACTCGACGGCACCTAACAACAACAAATGACCTTTGAAATCAGGGGTGGAGTGTTGTGGGTTTGGATCTAAATGTGCCTCAAAGGTCATGTGTTTGTACATTAGGTCCCCAGATGGTGGCTCTTTTTGTGGAAGCTATGAAACTTTGGGAGACTGGAGTCTAGATTTGTGGAAGCAGCTCCCTTCGGGCAGGCCTTTGCAGGTTTTTACATGGGCCCTGGTTCTGGTTGCTTTCTGTGCTTCCTGATTGCCAAGATGGGAGTTTCTGTGCCACCAGCCCTACTATACGTGCTTTGCCACTGCCATGCCGCCATTAGGAACTGATCCTCTAACCATGAGCCCCCAGTAAATCTCTCCCCTTATAAGTTTGTTCTGATGAATTTCCCTGTTACAGTAATCTACTACTAGTTGACTAATGCAATACTAGACTACATGGCTACTAAATCCATAAATCAAAATCTATCAAAATCCAAGAAGGAACTGATAAAAATATAGTTATAGCAGGAATTTTGAACATGTATCTCTCATTAGGCAAATCTAATATATGTAAAATGAATAAAGATGAAGTAAATATTGAATAATATAATCAATAAATGTGTGATGGTGTGCTAGATAAAGAGAAAACCTTACCTAAATTACATATAAGCATGACACAAAATGTAGAAGTAGACCACAGTAGTTACTGTGGTGCATGGGTGTTCAGCCAAGCCAGATCAGTTTCAGTATCCTATGGAACTTACAGTAATGGAAAAAATAAGTAAATTAAATACATTTTGGCATAATAAGTGAGCAGCTAAAAGTAAACACAGAGTAGATCATAGAGGAGAGAGGGACGTCAAAGAATTTAGGGGTGCATTTGTTGGTTTCTAAAATGAGTCTTCAGAGGCAGATTAGGAATAAATTTTTGAGGAGAAAAGTGAAAAGGCATTTCAGCCAGAGTGTGCCCTGAATATAGGCTATCCAGAAGAATAAAAACTTGGAATTTATAACCTGAAAATATAACTTGAGTCTATTATTAGGCTGGAAGAGAATTTCAGTCCCTAAAATGGATGTGATTCTTAGAGGTATAATCTTGGGGATTTTAAGCAGTGAATCAACATAATGACATTTACAGATGTGAAGAAGTTAAAACTTGAGATAAGGAGGCCAGTTAATGATGCAGTGCCAGTAAGCCATGTAAGAAGCGACAAGAACCTGAACACATGTAACCAGAGACAGAGTGAAGTAGACAGACAAACGTGGGGGAGGAAGTAAAGGTGACAGGAATGCAGGCTTAGACAGGAAGGCACAGGAGTCATAGATGGATTCCAGATTTCTGGATCACTAACTAATGGATTGTGAGTTAGAGATAAGTAATAACAAAAAGGATCGTGTGTTACAGGGAAGATGATGGCTTCAGATGGGGATGTGAATTAATTTTGAGTTCTGTTGGGGTATTGAGATGGCAATCACAAATATGATCTCAAGCTTAGAAGCAAAGTATAGGCTAGAGATACAAATTTAGAGGCATTCAGTGTGTTGACAGTAAAGTCAGGAGACTAGATGAGGTCATTCAGTCATGGTTTTATATAGAGACAAAGGAAGAGCACTGAGGACCAGATACACTTTTAAGCACTAGACCAAGAAAAGGAGGCCAAATACCTGTTAACCTCTCCTAAATTAGTCACATGTTAGAAGAGATACAATCATTACACTGAAATGTGAATGGAGTGAATTTATCAATTAAAAAAGAGACCAACTGAGATATTGCAATGCTTTGAAGAGCCTGCAGCTGTAGCCCTGTGGCATCCGATCCCGTCAGATCTCGGAAGCTAAGCAGGGTCGGGCCTGGTTAGTACTTGGATGGGAGACCGCCTGGGAACACCAGAAGCTGGAGGCTTGGGAGAAGGACCTGGCAACCCCCTCCCAAAAATCAATCTGCCATTGAAAACCCTATGAACAGCAGAGAAGCACTGACAATAGTGTTTCCCCTGTTGTACAGAGGGTCGCTATGAGTCGGATACCGACTCGACGGCACCTAACAACAACAACAACATTGAAGAGAGAAGTAAATTCTTTACATTGCATCTTAGGAAAGAGATGAAATCAAAGTTAATATTGAAGGATTAAGAGTAGGACAGATAGTTACCATGTCACTTGAGTAGACAGTTAATATAAAATAAAATTTTATAACTTGCCTGAAGAGTTAATAAGATTACTACTTCATTATACTATAACAAGCAGGAAATTGAAGATATTACAAGTTTCTATAGATGTAAAACTACTGGAAGAATTGTCCTTTTTTCTTTCAAAATATTTCATGGAACCTTATTGATAGTATACTTGAATAGTAATAAGAAGTCAAGTAACATATGTTTTAGGTAAGCTCTTCCCTGACATAGGAGTTTGCTGTTTCATTTAGCAAATCTGCCTTTTCTCAAGAGCATCAGAAACCAGTGCAACATTGTTCCCTCAGAAAGGGAACAACTTGACATTTTCAAAGAGAATAAACTTTAAGTGGCCAAGAATAGAAGTATGGAGAATAATTATGAGGCTATTACAGTAATTTGATCAGAAAGAGATGGCATGGCTTGGATTTCTGCAGTGACTAACAAGGTGATGAGAAATGTTCAATTGCAGAATATATTTTAGCAGTAGAGACAGTAGGACTGCTGATGATTTGTATGTGGAGTGATACGGAAGAGTCATAGCAATACTTAGTCTTAGGGCAGAATACTGTGTTTAATGATTGTTGTTATTAGGTGCCATGGAGTTGGTGTCCAACTCATAGTGACCCTGTGTACAACAGGGGAAACAGTATTGTTAGTGCTTCACTGCTATTCATAGGGTTTTCAATGGCTGATTGGTTTTTGGGAGTGGTTTGCTGGGTCCTTCTCCCAAACCTACAGCACATGGTATTCTCAAGTGGTCTACCATCCAACTATTGACCAGGCCCAACCCTGCTTAGCTTCTGAGATCTGACGGGATTGGACACAACAGTGGTATGGCTGCAGGTGTATTTAATGATAGCTTAGTGAAATAGGAAAGAGAGGAGCAGATTTGGGTTTTTGTTGGGGGAACTGGAGTGGAAAAGAGACATCAAGGAGGAGAGGCCTAAATTAAATATAATGAAGAATTTGAATGATTAGTTCACACATAAATTTTTTCATATATTTTATATATGTATATACACACATATACATACATATATATGGATGTGTATATGTATGTATATATGTATATATGTGTGTGTGTGTGTATATATATGTTTCATGTTTTCCAGAGTTACCCAGGAAGTTCAGTTTTGGTCTTATAAATATTATCTCTCTTAATAAAGCTACTGCATAGTTGTTGGTGTTAGGTGCCCTTAAGTTGGTAACTGACTCATAGTGACCCTGGGTACAACAGGCAAAACACTACTGTCAGTGCTTCTCTGCTGTTCATAAGGTTTTCAGTGGCGGACTGATTTTGGGGAGTGGGTTTCCAGATCCATCTCCGAAGCCTACAGCATCTGGTGTTCCCAAGAGGTCTCCCATCCAAGTACTAACCAGATCCGACCCTGCTTAGCTTCTGAGATCTGACGGGATCAGATGCCACAGGGCTATGGCTGCAGGCAACTACATAGTAGATATTTAAAATAAAAGAAGGAATTTACAAACACCTTAGCATATAATTTCAAATAAAACAAGTTATAATTTACTAGGAAGTAGACTCTGATGTAGGAGGAGTTTGTTCCTATACATTTTTCTTCTGTACATTTGCTCCTATATATTTATCTGTGTGATAAGTGTATGAATTATTTGTGCTAATGATATTGATGTGAAGTAACCACATTCAGGATATACCTTATAGAAAAATATTCTGTTTATAGATAGTGTAAGTAATGTGGATAACAAACTCCCTTAATGAGAACAAAATGTAGAATTCTCAAATAATTTAATTTGCTGTTGTCTCTGAAATGTTTTTCTTGTTTTTGTTTGGTTTTTGGTTTGTTTGTCTAAATCAGATACTGGATATGACTCAGGAAGATTGGGCCCAGAATGTCAGGCTTCCTTTTAAAATAGATCATGTTTTAAATTCAGCCCAAGAAGAACTGGTAGAATCTTTCTAGTTTCCTTTGTTATAGGCCCAGAAAATGACTGTCTTTCAGGAGTAGAGGGATTTAATCTCAATTTGAGAGAGAAAATGATAAAACTAGAGAGAAACCACTATTTTGTCCCAGAAAATACTCTTGAAAAATATTAGGTTGTTTAAATTGTTGGAACAATCTCCCGTCTTTATTAGAGTAAGCCTGTAGTTCAGAATAAAATTCTTTCAGTCTTAAACTAAAATAGAATCATAATAGAATATATTAAGAAATAAGAGAACATTTTCAAATTTACATTTTTATTTTAGCAATCTGCTAAATAAAATGTACTATTTGATGTGATCAAATTCAGTGAGGAAGGATATATTTGTGTCATTCATAACGGTATTTCCAGCATAATCATAGCATGAATACTGATCACTTTCTAGAATAATATGTAAATTATTGAAACATATCGGAAAGCATGAATTATTTAGTGATTTTAATGTTTTTTTCACTAGAGGGTGCTGTGGAAGCATTCAGTAATTTTACATTTACTTATTTGCTAGAAGATTGGATCTTTAAATCACCTGATTTATTAAAAGCTTTTATTTCTTTCTCTTTGCTTTTAAAATACTACCAATGGTACCATATGTGCTATAGTTCATGAAACTGAGTAGTTATTAATAGCAACATTAACACAAATATTTCTATTCTTCTTCCTTCTTAGGAGACTCATGACTCCAATCATGTATGCTGCCCGAGATGGTCATCCTCAGGTTGTTGCTCTCCTTGTTGCTCACGGTGCAGAAGTTAATGCCCAGGATGAGAATGGTTATACTGTGAGAAGCACTTTTACAATGTTCCTTTTTATTTCTAAGGCATTGATATTTTGTTGTTATTATCAGTAATCTATAATCTATAAAAGTAGCAAGGATTTTTGTTTCGTTGGTTTTTATTTCAAAAAGAATTTCAAGAAATAATACTTAACAGAAGAGCTAGGATGTAACTACTGTTTGGTGGAAACAAGCAACAACTAAAAGGGGAAAAAAAGGAAATACTTGACTTTTTCAGTCCACAATTCTGACAAAAAATAAAATAAAAAAATAAAAAAAAAACTGTAATGCAAAGCCTGGGATCTAGAATCCATATAAAAAGAGTTGTTTTGTGTGTGTGTGTGTGTGTGTGTGTGTGTGTGTGTGTGTGTGTGTGTGTTTTGTAGAAAACATCTAAATAATTGTCAGATAAATCATTTTTTTATTAAACATCACATAACTGTAAAACATTGGTTGTATAAAAATCAGCATTGTGATCTGCTTTATAGTTACAACTTTGGAAATACGTTTACATTATGTTGTGAAAGGAAGAGATTGCAACATTCCATTAATTAACCATGTTCTCTTTTTTATTGTGCCATAAATACATTCCTTCTCTTTTAAATAGTCATCTTTCCTCTCAACTTATAGGCTTTAACATGGGCAGCACGTCAAGGTCATAAAAACGTAATTTTGAAGTTGCTTGAACTTGGAGCTAATAAAATGCTACAGACCAAAGATGGAAGGACACCAAGTGAGATTGCAAAAAGAAATAAACATCTTGAGGTATCCACCCGTATACCAAAATAAGTTTTAATGAGGATTTGCCACATTATCACATGTAAAATTTTTATATTATTTTATTAGAATTCACAGATATTTTGGTCTATAACTAAACATTTAAATGTGTTTGACTCCATCCAGGTAATGAACATTTTATTTTGCTAGAATATTCATCAGAGGCATTTATATAATTTAAGTTATATAAAAAGATAATAAAGTCTTATCTCTAGAAATAAAATTATAAGGGACTATTTAAACATTTCATTGTGGTTTATATTTTTAAAAACTAATTTATGTATGATTTGAACTTGTGATCAAAACACTGTTTTATAATTTAATTAATAGACAATTTAACAGTTAAATCTTTTAAGCATCATTTATTCCTACACATGTGACAAGGTATGTGATAAAGTGACAACATACTTGGGTGCATGATCTGCTGTCATTCAGATTTTAAGCTCAATAACAAATATTTCTCATATACTAAATTGCTGTCTTGATGCAAACTTTTGGTTTGAACATTAAAGCTACAGCCAGAGGCCTGTAATTTCTAAATAAGGATCAAATATAGTACTATAAATTAACTTATTAAGTTCAAGAGTTCATAACATTGAATTTCTAAATTTTAAAGTATATGAAATTCCAAAAGTTCCATCATATAATCATCAGACCATGTCTCTTTTATTGCATGTAAAATGATGTTCTCTAATTTTTTAGCAATTTGATAAACATGCGTATCATTTTCCAAATAAAATCGTTTCCAAAGTTATTTTAGAGTATATGCTAGTCACTAAAGCTCTATACAATGTTAAAAAGAAGTTTACAGCTTTTTGTCTCAGCTTTGAAAATTTGAAAACTTAAAATTTGTTACTGTATTTTAAATTTGGGGGATATGACAGGTTGATATAATAAGAAATTTGTGAACATCAAAAGGTATTTTGCATCATAAATCATTTCCTAAAGTGAAATTCGATCTTCTGTTTTGGTTGATTGCATTTCATACTCTTGACTTTCTAAGCAGTTAGATTGTAAAGCTAAGGAAATTTACCACATCATTTTAAGATACATAGTTAGGACTTTGTATACATTTAATCATACTTATATACAAATGGGATTTATATGCATTTAGTTGTGCTTATTACATCCTACCTGCTTAGCAATGTATT
>VMDO01021337.1:25653-35714 GCA_007922755.1 Pedetes capensis
CTTTTTTCTTTTGTTTTCTGATTGTTTTAGGTCAAGGAAGCATTTACTTGATTTTAAGAAGTTTTTCTTAGGGTAGTAGTTTGTAAATATTCTGTCCTCACTTGCTAAAATGTAAAATTTCTCTTCTAGGTAAAAGATACTCGTATATTTGGTTTCTTTTAAGGATAAGTGATAATATGTAGTAATGTTTGTATTTGAACGACTTGTGAACTTTTTCAGATCTACAACTTACTTTCTTTGACTTTAAATCCATTGGAAGGAAAAATTCAACAGCTAACTAAAGAAGAAACTATCTGTAAACTATTGGCAGCAAATCTTGGAAAAGAAAAAGATAATATACTTAGGTAATACAACATTTTAGTTAAACAGAATTCCTATAAAATGAATGTTTTTATTACTTGTAGTAAATTTGGTGACTTATATAAAATATATGATATTTTAAACTTTTACAAACACTTTTTGTTGGTGGTGGTGGTCTTTCTATGTGGCCTAACCTTGGCTATATAGAAAGACTGTATGTTGGCCAAGCTAGCCATAGAGTTATGATCCTCCTACCTCAGCCTCTCAAGCACTGGGATTACAGGAGTGTGCCACCATAGCTGGCCTTTATAAGCATTTTTAAATGTCACTTAGAAATGTCTGGATTTTAGATGCTTTGTTCCCCAGAATTTTAGAAAAATCTTATTTATTTATTTATTTGTACTAATACTGATCATAATAACTTTAAGTGCAAATGTTTAGTAAAATATCAAATTTTATTTTTAAAAGGTTCAAAATTATATTGATGTTAATGTTCAACTGTACTATACGTTTTTAAGCACATTTTTGATTTTATAAACTAAAATTTTAAAAGATTTCCCTGAACACTATTGCTCAGTACATGGCTACAAACCGTTTTCTACTTACCACACATAAAGTATTATTTAATTTTTATTTATTGCAAGTAAAGAGGTTTCTATGTACAGAGATTTCACAAGAAATACATATTGATGAATATTTCCATTGTTAAAAAAGATGAGTTACCAATCTTTACCATCACCATTTTCTCTCTTTACTTTTGCTCATTCTGCATCCATGCAACCCAAGCATCTGATCCTGTCTGATCTTGGAAGCTAAGCAGGGTCGGCCTGGTTAGTCCTTAGATAGGAGACGACTTGGGAATAACAGGTGCCGCAGGCTAGGGAGAAGGCCCTGGTGATCCATTTTCAAAACAATCCACCAATGAAAACCCTATGAATAGCAGAGAAGCACTGACCATAGAGCTGGACATGGCAGAGTGTAGGGGAATGCTTCATTGTTTTATACAGTGGGTCTCTATGAGTCAGACCCGAGTCGATGGCACCTAACAACAACAAAGTATTTACTCAAGAAACCTTGCTTTTTCTGGGGGTGTGGCTCAGTTGTTGTAGAACACTTGCCTAGCCTGTGTAAAGTCCTGGGTTCAAATACCAACACAGAAAAAAAGAAAGAAAGGGAGGGGGAAGAGGAAGGGTCATGAGAGCAAGAATCCTTCAATATAGGATTACATATGTGTGTGAGTTTATGGCATATTCTACATGGATTCATTTTTATGCATTCTTATACTTTGCTCAAGAAAATATAAATATATTTATATATAGTTTTTACATTTATAGTCTTTTCTGAAATTGATGTTGATATAAATATGTATAGTTCTTACACAGCATTTGGAGATCTGGAAATATTTTTACATGGTCTTGGACTTGAACATATGATAGACTTGCTAAAGGTAAGATATATAACCCATATTAAGTTGTATGTGTTTATACTTGTATTTTTAGTCCACATTAATTCATAAGTATACCTATGAATGAATGCCATTCCTGTTCTCCATAATTTATGTTGTTGTTGTTAGGTTCCATCAAATCTGGTCCGACTCAAAGCGACCCTGTGTACCACAGAAGGAAACACTCCTGATTCTGAGCCAGACTCACTCTTATTTATGTTTAAGCCCATTGTTGCAGACACTGTGTCAATCCATCTAGTGTAGGGTTTTCATTTTTTTGTTGACCTGCTAGTCTCCCAAATGTGATGTCCTTCTCCAGGGATTGGTCCTTCCTGACTACATGTCCAAAATACGTAAAATGCAGTCTAGCCATCCTTGCTTCCAAGGAGCACTCTGGTTACACCACTTCTAGGACAGATCTGTTTGTCCATAATTTATAGTACATCCCATTTTAAACTTGTAATAAACATTTAAAAAATTTTTTTGGTGGTACTTGAGGGTTGAACCCAGGGTCTTGCACATATTTTATAAGTGCTCTACCACTGGGCTATGCCTGCTGACCCCTTTTTAATTTTTTATCTAGAGATTGGGTCTTGCTGAGTTATATAGGCTGCCTCTGGCCTTGAACCTGCATTCCTCCTGCCTCTGCCTCCTGAGTTGCTGAGACTACAGGTTTGCACCACACACCCAGCAAAAATTTGGCTGGATTTCAATACTTTTACCCCCACTTAATACCTCTGTATACACTTACCACTTTGTTTTTGCAATTACTTGATCTTCTTGTATTGAGAGCTAGAAGAATGTTTTTAAAGCAGACAAACCTGGTATCTGATTTGTGGTCTGATTATTGTTTGCAACATGTTATTTAAGTATATATTTTTTCATAAGGACAATAAGAGCTGTTATAGGGTTGTCATGAAGGTTAAATTAGATCATATGCCAAGCACTGTCTATGTATTTACCTTGTGGGATTTGAGGAGATGACATTTATTATCAGCTAGATGAAGACACTGCCTGCAGTCATATCATACCATTCTGGTGTCCAATCCTGTTAGATCTCTGAAGCTAAGCAGGATCAGACCTGGTTAGTACTTGGGTGGGAGACCACCTGGCAACACCAGGTGCTGTAGACTTGGAAGAAGGACCTGGAAACCCACTCCCGAAAAACAATCAGCCATTGAAAACCCTATGAATAACAAAGAAGCCCTAATAAAACTGCTTTGCCGGTTATATGTAGGGTCGCTATGAGTTGGACACCAACTTGATAGCACCTAACAACAGATGAGGATTCTGAAGCAGTAAAACACGATTTAAGACAGATTCTGCCTAGGAATATATACATTGGTTCAGATATTTCATAGCTTGGTTTCACTATACAATCTTGAAACTTCTTCCTATCTATAAGAAGTCTTGAGGGGAAAAATGTTATTGATGGGTTAATCTGATAGAATCAGAAACTTAAAATAGTCTTAAAATATAATTTCTATAAAATCTTATAGAGCTGCTTTTTTATGTAAGCAAATATGAATGGTAATCATTTTCTTTGAATCTGGAAAACTAGATATGAGATGTTAACAAAAAATACAGTGAATATCTAAATAAAAAAATTTATTACAGTGAAAGACACATTGCCATTATTCCTCCTTAAGATACTACCCGGACACACTTACACTTATCCCGTCATTCTTGCCACTTTCTGAAGCAATTCTAGAAGGCCTTTTTTATGTCTTTAGTTTCATCTTCTGTCACGACAACACTCTGTGTTACACTTCACTTCCAATACAGCAATTTTTGTCAAATAAAAACATTATGCTGTGTTCTTATCCACCTTGTTGATTGGACTTGGCACATACAACTTCTGACTGTTCCCCAAAGTCAAAATGACCATGAAAAGTAAATGTTTTGAGTTAATGCAGCACATCAAGGCAGCCAGGACAACTCAACTAAAGACACTGACAAAAGAGGACTTCCAGAACTGCTTCAGAAAGTGGCAAGACTGATGGGGTAAATATGTTCAAACACAATGGGTATGTTTTGAGAGGGATTAATAGCAATGTGTCTTTTACTGTAATACATTTTTTATATTTAAGCATTCACCATATCTTTTGATCACACTTCATATATTTATACTTTTTTAGTCAATAGTGTAGTTTAGTATCAACATATCATATTCCCTCTGGAAAACTGCAGGTTGTTTGAGTGGAGCATGTAAGTGACCAACTTGTATATGCTTGCCTACTTCCCCTTGTACTATTTATATTGAAAGGTGGTGATGGGTTTTTTCTTTTCTATAGGAAAGGGATATAACTTTAAGACACCTTTTAATGATGAATAAAGATGAGTTTACAAAGGTTAGTATCAGTTTTAAAAAGTCCAAATACTTTCTTTGATATTTTTAAAATTATAGATCCTTTTATTTTCTATTTTTTAAATCCTAGGACTGAAGACTGTGATTGCTAAATTCTTAATAAGATATGATAATAGATAACAAATATCTAAAATCTTATTGCAATATCAAGTTACTTTAAGAACATTTAAAGACCTAGAGTTGTGGTTTTTTTCTTTCAGATTATCATGATATCTCAACTAAAACTGGTGGTTTATTTCCAAATGTGGCATAGATTTGCAAACCAGGCTACCTAAAAATAAGAAGTAATTTATTAATGTATGTGGCCATAAATATGTGTCGTTCAAATAATATGTCTTTGGGTGGATTCTCAAATCTATCAGGACATGTTTTTTGCCATCTAGTATTACTAACAGTTCAAAAATAGCTGTGGGAAGTATTATAGGTAGTTTGATAAACAGGATGGTTAAAAACAGCAGTGATCTTGCTGCATGAAAGCTTTAGAAACTTTAAATCTGTAGTGCTATTAAAAATCAAAATAAGCATACTATTTAAGTAAATCAAGAATAGAAAATTTAGTTTAACACTAAAGGTAGAATACAGAGTAGAAAGGGGTTTAAGTCCTACTTATCACTGATAAGATTTTAAATAATAGAAAGAAAACCTGTTTTACTGTGTTTCTTTAAATATTATTTATTAAAATCTAGTAATGCAGCTGAGCGCAGTGGTACATGCCTATAATCCCAGCAACTTGGGAGGCGGAGGCAAGAGGATCGCAAGTTTGAGACCAGAGGCTGTCTGTGTAATTTAGCAAGACACTGTCTCAAAAAGTAAAAAAATGGGCTGGGGGTGCAGCTCAGTGGTACAGCCCTTGGAAAGCATGCAAGCGTGAGGCACTGGGTTCAACCCCTAGTACTGCAAAATAATAATAATGATGATGCAATTTGAGAATCCATTACAATTGTTATTACATATTGTAAAAACTTAACTATATGCATAATGGAAAAAGCCAATGCTGCATTACTCTGTACCCCACCAATATTTACCAATAAAGGGATAAAAAGAAGAAAGAAATAGGAAATCAAATGAAAATTTCTTAGTTTCCAGATGTTCTTCCCAAAGAGAAAAATAGGTTAATACTGTTAATGCTGTAAAATCTTCCATAGGACTCTGGTATAAATGACTTCACTGTATTCAATACAGTTTTCCCTTTTAGTGTTCTATATGATGTCTGATGTTATGTTATGATAAAGAGGTCACATGTAATAGTTATTGAATTAAAAATCTTTATACCTAAATATTTTAATGACGTAACTAACATTATCAATCACAATTACAAGCAGATCATGTACTTTTACTGTATTTGTTGTTTTCCGATGTCTATTTTTCAAGATGCAAATTCAATTGAAAACTTCTTTAGTGATTTTGAATATTAAATTATTCAAGTATAACTAACTTCCTGTATCTTAAAATTATCTCTACTTAGAATGGAATTACCAGTAAAGATCAGCAGAAAATTCTGGCTGCTCTTAAAGAGCTGGAGGTGGAAGAGATAAATTTTGGGGAGTTACCTGAAGTGGCAAAGTTGGAAATCAGGTGCAATTATCACTTTACATTAATATTGTTTAGAACGAACTATTGTTTTTAAACTTAATTTGATAATGTCTGAATCATTTGATTATGTACCATCATTTTTCCAAGGAAATAGCATTTAGAATACACTGTGTTCAGAAGTGTACTTCAATTTTCATGAGGTTGCTTTACCAAGAAGCAAAACAGTGCATCATCTTCTTATCTCACTTAGAAATATTTGTATTTTATTTTTCATTGCATCTTGGTTAATTAGATTATATAAGAGATCCCATGTTTTTCCTAACACAACTTTTAATCTCTTAAAATCATCCCAGGTGTCAAGTTGAAAATTGAAAGTCATAATATCTCCAGTTATGCTAAAAAGAAAATGTTTCTCCAGTTATGCTCAGCTGTGTTTTCATTCTTTCTGTGTGAGAAATTATGTTATCAATGTTGCAATTCCATTTCCAATATTGTAAATTTATCAGGTATTGATTATTAATCTAAAATCTACTGAAAATATTTTATATCAATATATTATAGATATGAGTGATTTTTAAACTTTTTATTTTGAAGAAATTACAGATTCACATAGAGAGATAAACAGGAAGATCCTGTTCACCCTTGACCACATTTCATCTAATGTTAATATTTTTTATAACTATATCAAAACCAGAAAATCAACACTGGTATAATTTGCAGAGCTTATTCATATTTTACCAGTTATACATGCACTCATTCGTGTGTGTATATATAACTCTGCAATTTTATCATAAGTATAGTTACATGTGGGAGAAGGGCCTGGCAATCCACTCCCAAGGCAATCCTGAAACAGTCTGCCATTGAAAAGCCTATGAGGGTCACTATTGAGTCGGATACGACTCGATGACACCTAACAACAACAATAGTTAGGTGTAACCAATATCATAGTCAATGTATTTATCATATCTGTACCATAAGTCTCCCTCATCCTATACCTTTGTAGTCATACTCATCCTTCTCCCTACTACTAACTCCTATCAACCAATAACTTGTTTTCCATCTTTATAATAATGTTATTTCATGAGTGTTACATAAATACAAACGTGGTATATGTCCCTTTGAAAATGACTTTTTTTCATGATTGTAAATTCCTTAAAATTCACCAAAGTTGTTGCATGTATCAATACCATGGTTCATTCTTTTTGTAGATGAGTACTAGTATTTAGTGGTATCCACATACCACAGTTTGTTTCAACCTTACTCATTGAAGGACATTTGAGTAGATTTTAGATTCTGGCTATTCCAAGTAAAACTGCTATGAATACTGATTTTTCAAGATTCTGTTAAGAAATAAGTTTTCATTTATCTGTGGAAAATGCTCAAGAGGGCATTTTATAGGTTGCATGGTAGCTACGTTTAGTATTTTTTTAAAACTATCCACATTTTCCAGAACTTGGCACTAACAACCTATGAATGATCCAGCTTCTCCATATCCTCACCAACATATGGTGTTAGCACTAATTATTTTTAGCCATTATGAGAGGTTTGTAGTGATAGCCCATTGTGATTTTATTTGCATTTACCCTATGGTTAATGATGTTGAACAACTGTTTATGTCTTACTTGACATCTTTATACCCACTGTAATGAAATGTCTGTGTCTTTTTCATATTTCCTATTGGATTTTTTAATACTGATTTTTGGGAGTTACCTAGATACAAGTCTTTTGTTAGATAAGTGGAAATATTATCCCAGTCTGTACTTTTTTTATCTTCTATTTAATAGTCTTTCATATAGCAAATATTTTTTCATCTTGGTGAGATCTAATGTATCAAATTATCCTCTTACAGATCATACTTGAAGGTATTAGATCTAAAGATTTTTTTCTTATTTTTTTCTAGGAAAGAAATATTTTGTAGTTTTATATTTTAAGTCCATGACACATTTTGAGTTCACTAGTTATAAAGGTGGGGCTGGAGTTTAGCTCAGTTGGTAGAGTGTTGCTCTGTGCTTTCTGAGACCCTGGATTCAGTCCCCAGTACCACAAAATGAACAACCCACTCATGAAACAATCCTAAAACAACCAGCCATTGAAAACCCTATGAATGGCAGAGAAGCATTGACATAGTGCCAGGCATGGCACAGTGTCAGGGAGTGTTTCATTGTATTGTACGTACAGTTACTATGCGTTCCACCTGACTCCATAGCATATAACAACAAATTATAAAGGTACAGCTTTAGGTTGATGTTCATTTTTGGTTTATGGATGTCTAGTTGCTCTAGAACTATTTATTTAAAGGACTGTACCTCATCCATTGAATTGCTTGTGATTATTCATCAAAAATGAGTTGGACAGTTTTGTGGATATGTCCTAGGTTTTCTATTCTGGATTCTTTATGTGTCCATCTCTCTGTAGGTATTAGTTGAGTATCTAAAATGCTTGGGCCAGAAGTGTTTCAGATTTTTGGAGTATTTTATATTTTGGAATATTTACATAGATTTTACCTTTTGAACATCCCTAGTTTAGAAGTACAAAATACAATATACTCTGAAATTTTATTCAGATTTCAGATTTTCCAGTAAGGAATGGACAACCTGTACTGTATTTTCCTGTTATTCTAATTGCAAACCTTAACATAAGGAAAAATAGTTCTCATTTTATTCTTTTTCAGAATTACCTTAGCTATCTTAGAACCTTTCACTTTTTATATATATTGTAGATTGATCTGTCTCCCAAAATCCTATCTGAAATTTTGATAGTTTTTCTAACTCTTTTGATTAATTTAATGTAGAATTGACATCTTAACTATAATAAGTCTATATTAATCCATGAACACTAATATCTGTAAGTTTGAGGTTTTTCTTTCATCAGCATTTTGTAATTTGCATTACATAAATTCTGTAAGCCTGCAGCTGTATAGCCCTGTGGCATCCGATCCCGTCAGATCTCGGAAGCTAAGCAGGGTAGGGCCTGGTTAGTACCTGGATGGGAGACCGCCTGGGAACACCAGAAGCTGGAGGCTTGGGAGAAGGACCTGGCAACCCCCTCCCAAAAGTCAATCTGCCATTGAAAACCCTATGAACAGCAGAGAAGCACTGACAATAGTCTTTCCCCTGTTGTACAGAGGGTCGCTATGAGTCGGATACCGACTCGACGGCACCTAACAACAACACAACAACAACAACAAATTCTGTAATGTTTTGTCAGATTTATACCTAAGTATTTCATAGTCTTTGGATCAATTGTCAATGATACTGACTTTTTTATTTCAATTTACATGTGCAGTTGATTTTTGCACTCTGATCGTGTTTCCTTCAACCTTACTGAACTCACTTATTAGTTCTCGGAGTCTTTTGAGATTTAATTAAATATACATTTAGTCTGCAGACTGATACGAACTTCTTCCATTCTTATATACATGCATTTCATTTCTTTTTCTTGCCTTATGGTTATGGGTAGAACTTCCAATATGATGTTGAATATAAGTGAAGGTTAGTGGACATTCTTGCCTTATTCTCAATCTTAGAGGAAAACCATCCAGTTTTTTACTATTAACTATGATGCTATCTATAGGACTTTTTGTCTCTTTGTGAGACTAAGAAAATTCAGCTCAATTCTTATTTCTCTAAAAGTTTTTATCATAAATGTTGTTATGTCTTGTCAAATGTTTTTTCTGTGTCAATTTATGTGACTATAAGTTTTTTTCTGTAGCCTATAAATATGTTAGATTATTTTGTTGGATTTTTAATTATTGGACGAGCATTGAATACCTGGGACTAATCCTATACAATTATTATTTATTATTATTTTTATACATTGTTGAATTTGGTTTGTCAACATGTATCTAAGTTTATGAGAGACATCATTCTTAAGTTACTGTTTTGTGCTTTGTCTAGTTTTCATATCAGGGTAATACTGGCCTTAAAAA
This sequence comes from Pedetes capensis, assembly GCA_007922755.1. Classification (NCBI taxonomy): domain Eukaryota; kingdom Metazoa; phylum Chordata; class Mammalia; order Rodentia; family Pedetidae; genus Pedetes; species Pedetes capensis. The sequence goes on from VMDO01021337.1 coordinate 35,227, forward strand.
AATGAGTTGGGAAGTAGTAATCTATTTTCTCAAAAAGATCTTACAGAATTAGTGCTAATTCTTCCTTAATTAGACACCTCCAGTGAAACCTTCTGGGCTTGGAAATTTCTTTGGGGGGAGCTCTGAATTCATAAATTTAATTTTTTCAGCTATTATAGGACTGTTCAAGTTATATCTATTTCTTTTTGGCTGAGTTACAGTAATTTATGGTTTTCAAGGACTTGGTTCATTTCTTCTAAGTGGTCAAATTTATGAGCATAAAGTTGTGCTACTATTCCCTGTTATCCTTTTGATGGATGTGGAATCTATTATATCTCATTTCATTCTCAATATTTTTGATTCCTCTGTTCTCTCTTTTTATCCCTATAATAATCTTGCTAGAAGTTTATTAATGTTTTTTAAAGAACATGCTTTTTGCTTCAGTAACATTTTTCTATTTTAATTTCATTGATATCTTCTATTATCCTTAATGTTTCCTTTTTTGTGCT
>VMDO01021338.1:0-35628 GCA_007922755.1 Pedetes capensis
TTGATGACAGCCTTATCTCCATCTTTGGAAATAAATCACTAAATTTTATTTTTAGTTAAGTTGATTGCATATAGAATTTTATCCCTTGATTCACAAATACTCATTAAAGATAGAATTTAGTTTTATTATTTGAGGTGTTAGAATTCATTCCTTGCAGCTATTTTGAATTGAGGTGAGAGACACTTTACCAGAACTTTTCCTTTACTTCTTCAGGAATTGCTCTTATGGTGATGCTCATTAGAAGTTTTATCCACCTCCTCCTTTTTGTTTGTTAGATTAAGTCTCTACTCAATGTAAAATTTGCATGTAGTTCATCTGAATCAGTAAATTCCTATAATTTACCTGGACTTTTGTTGTTAAATGGAGGATGGAACTTTATTTTCCTTCTTTTCTTCAGTGTATTTCAGTGTTGCCCGGATCCACCAGTTAGGTCAGTTGTTGTTGTTAGGTGGTGTTGAGTTGGTGTCTGACCCATCTACAACAGGCAAAACACTATTGTCATGCTTCTCTGCTATTCATAGGGTTTTTCAATTTCTGATTGATTTTTCAGAGTGGCTTGTCGGGTCCTTCTTTGAAACCTAGAGCACCTGGTTTACCAGGCTCTCTCCTATCCAAGTACTAACTGGGCTCAAGCATGCTTAGCTTCTAGGGTCTGATGGATGTCACAGTGGTAGAGCTGCAGGCAGTTCGGTTAGTTGACATCAGTAATGAAGATGGAATTGAAGCAAATTTTCTGCTTTAGCAGCACTCCCAGTACAGCTCTGGATGTCCAAGTAAGTGTATAGGAAGCATTCCTAACTCTCCTAATATATACCCACCTTTCTAAATCCCAACACTCTAGTGAAAGAACATTTGGAAAGACCATTCAGCTCTGTGATCATTTTAAGGAAAATTGTAGTCAGCTTTAGTTCACTGGGTGTATCTCACAGCTCTCAGTATTTTCTCCAGGGTATTTTTTTTTTTAGACTTCATATTTATTTGGTAGATGTATTTTATAATGTCTTTGTTTCATTGAAAGAAATATAGATATATATATACACACATACCTTTTCTTATTTTTCTGATAGATTTTGAAGTAATAGGATAGAATATGTTATTTTGGTAAACTCATTTAAATTTTGAATAAGCCTAATGAATTACTCTAAATTTATTTTCTTTCCCTACACTCAAACAAAGAAAATAACAAACTCAAATGGGCAACAGTAGAGTTATCAAAGAGGATAGAATAGAAGTAGGCCCTGGGTGACTACTAAGATGTACATTCAAACATTTTATTGTAAGTTAGGACAGTTTTGGATATTACCTAAGTTTTTGTCCTGTCATTGCCTTCAACCAAACAAACAAAATTTCTGGGGAATTTATTATAATTCATCTAAGACCTAGTTTTATGCTCATATTTTTAATACCAAAATATTTTAAGTAGTCTTGACCAATTATAATCACTTTTATTATGTATTGAGATAGAGAAAAGTGGTATGAACAGGAAAATAATTTGGCGATGGGAAAGAATGAAAAGACAGAGTGTAGGTTATTGCTCATAGACCCTATCAAATTGAACAGAAGATGAATAGGGAGACTTCTCCTAGTGATAGAATAAATCATTCTTTTTATTAATAAATTAGCTACCATTGTTTTATTTAAAAAGTATGTTTTAATTATTTTTCTTAGTTTATTTAATGCTACAGTATACATTCTGAAAATTTATAACAATTTGACAAAGTCATATATTCCGAAATGAAATTGACAAAAATGTGAACATTTTGCTATGTTGACATCAGACCTACTTTTAAGACACACAAACATATTAGTAGATCCTTAGCATACCATCTCAGAGACAATCACTGCTCATGCATATTTTATACATTTTCTACATAACAAAATGTCTCCATGTGTGTAGAATTTTCCCCTTGACAGGGTATGGACTAGACCTGATGATTGCTACATTGATACAAAACACCTGCTATGACTCTGGGGGCCTTGGCTGTGCAACCATGGCAACAAAATGTGCAGCAATATGCTAGATGTTAATGGCTTGCTGTTTAGTATTAACTGGTAAACAATAGATGAAAGAGAGGAAAACAGAGTAGAATGGAATGAAGTGGAGCAAAGTGGAGATCAGAAGAGGAGACAAATTCATCAATATAACTACCCATAAGGCTGCCAGGGAGTCCTGTATAACTTAAATAAGCCCACTTAGGAGAGACAAAGGACCTGTCCTGTAAGGAAGCACACTTGTAAGGGAAAAGCTCATGCTACTGTGAGGAAGAACAGTTGGCAGGAAAGACAACCACCCTGTAAGAAAGCCCACTGGGATGGACAGAAAGGTGGTGCAGCTTTTAGACATCTTGGAGAGAACATCTCAGGTAGGGAGGGAACCCCTTCCGTTCACATAGCTGTATGCAAAGTCTTTCCATGATTTACATGTACCTGCTACACAGCCCCCTAAACTCAGGTTCACAAATTTAATGTGGACTGTCTGCATTCCCTTTGGCTTTCACACAACACATGATGACTGCATAGGGACAGATATAACAAAAAATTAGTGGGAATGGGGCATCCAATTGAGATGGGGGAATCCCAGGCTCTGAGAAGTGATACATATCAGGGGGTGGACACAGGCCTAGCTACAGGAGTTCACTAATAAAATTCAATCAAACAAGCTAAGGGCAGCACAGCGGAACCTCAGGGCAAAAGTTTTTAAAAGTCTGCAATTTGGGCCAGGAGACAACACAATGGGGGAACACAGAGAGCAGTTCAGGTACAGGGTCTGGCAGGCTGTGACACAGTTCATCTACTAGTGAAACTTCTATTTTATTTAAAGGGACAGCACCCCTATGTGTTCTTGATGGAAAGGGGCCACCTACAGGGTATTTTCCCAGGTGAGGGTACTTGTAAACTCAAAAGTTTCTTCAATTCTGGTCCAGCCAAGCCAGGATGGTGACATTGCTCAGTGTCCCTTAACTAGATGTATTGATATAGCAGCTGCAAAAATTGGCTTAAACATTAAAAAGATAGTGTGCCTGGCACAGAGTTGGGGAGTTTTTTATTCTGTTGTACACAGGTTCTCTATGAGAAAGACCAAACATGAGGTCACCTAAGAACAAGAAGAATCCATGAACATGGGCAGTCTTTCCATTGTTTCTTTATGTGTGGGTATGTGGGTATGCATCTCCAATTTATTTCATCAGAATTTTGTAAATTTCATCGTAGAAGTCCTTTACTTCCTTGGTTAAATTTATTATAGTAGTGTGTGTGTGTGTGTGTGTTTCTTATAGATATTTTTAATGAAATTGCTTTCATAATTTGTTTTCTATCAAGTGATCATGTTTTGGAGAGTTGCAGGTCAATGAAAAAAAAACGAAGACCCTGAATTAGATGGATTGACACAGTGTCTGAAACAATGGACTTAGACATAAAAAAGATTGTATGCTGGGCCCAGAATCAGGAAGTATTTCATTATGTTCCACATAGAGTTGCTATGAATTAAACCTGACTAGATGGTACCTAGCAACAACAAAATCAAGTTCGTTATTGATATATAATGAAACTATTGATTTTTATTTGCTGATTTTATATCCTTAAACATCATTAAATTCATTTTTTGGTTCTAATAGTCTTTTTTGTGGTTTTTAGGTTTTCTGTATATAGAATCATATCATCTGTAGGCAGGGATAATTTGGAGCTGGGTGTAGTGAGGCATGCCTGTATTCTTCAAAATGTGGAAAGTCAAGGGAGTAAGACTGCAAGTTCAAGTCAGAAGCAGCCTGTGTAGATTACTGTGCCCCTATCTCAAGATAAAAAATTAAATAATAAAAAAAAGCTATGGAAGAAGGCCAGTGCTAGAGCACTTGCAAAGCATGTATGAGGCCCTGGATTCAGATGGCCAATACCATCAAAAGCAGCAAGCACAAAACAGGGATAATTTCACTTCTTCCCTTCTTGAACAATTGCTCAGATAGAAAAAGCTTTCAGCATTTCCCATTCAGTATGATGTTAGCTCTCAGTTGGTAGAGTGCAGCTCTGCCCTCCCTGAGGAAGTTAATATTGCAAAACAGGAGGAGGACATGGCAATCCACTCCTGAAGTAATCCGAAACAATTGCCCATTGAAAACCCTATGAGGGTGGCTGTGAGTCAGACCTGAGTCAACAAAGCATAACAATAATAACAACATGATGCTAGCTGTGGTCTTGTCATACATAGCTTAATTATATTGTGGTTTGAGCCTTCTTCATTTAATTTGTTCAGTATTTTTATCAGGAAGATGTGATTAATTTCATTATATGGTATATGCTTTTTCTAGCAACAACAAACAATGTCTTTTCCACATCTATGCAAATAATCATGTTTTTCATCCTTCCTTATATTTATATAATTCAGTATATAAAATTTGTTCGTGCCTTGCATTCAATTAGTTTGATACACATTTTGCACGCACTTGAAGAGGTAGAAATACTCCTAAAGTAGTACTGAATCCTCTATGTTTCAATTAGGTCAAGTTCCTTTTACTTTCCTTCTCTTTTCCTTTCCTTGTTTATCTTGTTTCAGCCATCCCTAACTCAATGGATTATGTGTCTCAGCTTATCACCAACTGTCCAAGTTCATCCATTGTGTGTGTGGAATTATCTATTTTATTAACATCAGTATTCTTTATATATTTTAAGGCTACATAGTATGTGTTTACAGATTTTAATTATGTTTCAGGTAGTTTGATCCTTTCATTGTTTAGAAATATCACTCTTTCATAATACTTTGCATTGCCTTAAGACATATTTTTCTGAAATTGGTGTAGTTAAATTATTTTATTTTGGTTGTCGTTTACATATTTTTCTGCCCTTCCATTATTAACCTTACACACAACTTGTGTCTTTTGTAAGCAGTATGCAGGTTTGTATCAATTAAGTATTGCTTCATGGAAAACTACTAAACTTTAGTTGAATTGTACGTATAATATTTTAAAATCAAAGATACTTAACAAGAACAGTCTCAAAGAAATGTTGGAGGTACTATTTAAGAAAAAGAAACATTGAGGATGCTAAGTTCTGCAGTGACAGTAGACTAAGGATTGTATTTTCCTTAAATATTCACAATGCCTGAGGTATCACACTATATACAAGAGAAGAGTCATTTAAAATTGAGGCATATTATCTGATAAGACATCAATTTCCATTAATAAAATCTTCAAGTTCTGGTACATGCCAATAGTTCTGGAAAGGTTTTATCAGACATTTTATAAATAAAAGAAAGAATTCATACTGTAAAACTTCCCTTGGCTATTGGAAATATTTTAAAATAATGAATAGGTTCAATGATACACTGCAATGGTAGTAGAGATTAAAATGTGGGCTGTTAAGAAAATTACTTATAGTAAGCATTTGAGAATCTTCTTTTTCCCTAAATGGATGCAGATCAGGAATTTCTGCCATAGCCCAAAATATGAAGACATGGAAAAGGGTTCTGAAAAGATATAACATGCTTCATTGGTTTCTGTAGCCTATAATTTTCTCTGTTACCAAGTTATGTGAAAAATTAGTGGTATATGTATGACTTATTATTACCTTTATTTTTTTTACCATTTCTGACATGCTAGATATATATCACTAGCCACACCTTCTAACAGCTTGAAACTTAAATAGTCTAAAACAGAGATAAACTGAGAAGGCGATGGGAATACACACACACACACACACACACACACGCACGCACGCATACATACACACACACTCACACACACACTGCCTCTTAAATGTGGCTTATTTGACAATGCTACAAATTATGGGCCAAAGAACTGTGAATTGTAACCTGAGAGATATAATCTGAGATATGCAGATATTTGAGCTATTAGTACAACAAATTGAGTAGTTAAGACAAGAGGGAAAAATTTAGGTCTAATGGTGTAAAAACAGTTCACACTTACATATAAAATGAAGTTATAAGAAAGAAGAAACTTTCAGTAAATGGATGAAACTCCATGGCTATGGGAAGAAAAAATAAGATTCTAACATAGTGAAAAATGAAGAGATTTGTTGAGAATCACCATGTAGCCAATGAGATTAGGTAATTTAATGAGCCTGTACAAGACCACTGCATCCCACAGTTATTGTCTGGTTTATGGGATGTGGACAATAGGATGAAAACAGGTCATAATGTGTTCCTTAAATGCAACTGTTCTGGATCTATATTGCAAGACACTTGCAATGACTGTGAACATATAAACTGAGGATTTTGTCCAATGTGTGAACATCAATGTAACAACACTAGGTAGTGATGGCCTAAAACAATGAAAATTGTGAAATGTGCTGTAGCTTACATTCATAGGGATCATGGAGAAAGCATTATATTAACGAATGTCATGATGCTGCCTTATAGGGACAGTGACAATCTGTTCAGAAAACAAAGCAGGACGTCTTCACCTTGGTTAGAGATTTTGATTAACAGGTAACTGACTCCAAGATAGGCTTTGATGTTTGGGTGCATGATTATCACTACAGTGAAAACTTGCTATTAGTTGGAAAAATATTTGTATCCCCATGCTTCAAAGAATGCTGATCTCCTCTAACAAGAAAATCTTACCTGCAAAATTTGAATAAGAACATTCATAAGAATTAAATTGCAGTGAATTGAAAACAGATCTTTGAGAATTGTTAAATAGTAGGATATAATTCAACAGTCTTTGGAATACGTATTTTTCCCCGTGGAGGGGAAAGGACAATGATGGAAATAATCAGGACATAAAACATTGGTATGATATAGAAACAACATAAAATACATTATTTTTTGAAATGCTTCACTTTGAGAGAGAGTTGTTGTTAGGTGCCATCAATTGGGTCTGACTCATAGCCACCCTATGTACAACAAAAGGAAGCACTCCCTGATTCTGTGCCATGCACAGAATCTTTTATATGTTTAAGCCTATTACTGCAGCCACTGTATTAATCCATCTAGTTGAGGGTCTTCATTTTTTGCATTGACCCCCATTGCCCCAAATATAGTGTCTTTTTCCATGGATTGGTCCCTCCTGACTACATGTCCAAATACATAAAACACAGTCTAACCACTTTTGTTTCCAAGAACACTCTGGTTGTACTTCTAGGACAGATCTGTTGGTTCTTTTGGCAGTCTATGGTATATTCAGTATTCATGTCCAGCACCATAATTCAAAAGCATCAATTCTTCTCCTGTCTCTGATATTCAATGTCCAGCTTTCACAACCACATGATGAAAATGAAAGTATCAAGCATGAGTCAGGTGGATCTTCATCTTCATTAGAAAGAGAGAGACGGGGGGAACTGTAGTTTAGAAATAAATGGGAAACACTCGTGTATATTGAGAGATGCGGGTCCACTTTCATCTTTCTGCATGTGGATGACCATGTTTCCCAGCACCATTTGTTGAAGAGGCTGTCTTAACCTTATCACTTCAAAATCTACTTATGCAAGCAAGGAAGAGTAGAGATCTACATTTACTCTGGATGACATGAAGGACAAAATATGAAGACCAGGATACCTAAAGATACATTTTCATATTGCAATAAAATAAAAATTATAGATAGTTTTATTGACTTTTTTGATAGGCAGAGAGTAAATGCTACTTATAATATCTAATTTAATTCTTTACTAGACTAATGAACTAGGCACACTTCTTGTCCTTATTTTGCAGATCAAATTGCTAAATAATACCAATAGAAAGTGGCATTCAGGACTGAAATGAATGCCATTCAATTCCAGAGACACAAGGCGTAACGACTACCTGTGCAGGTCAACAGGCAGAACTACTCTGCTGGGTATCTAAATTCTTTGTTCAAAAGAGTAATTGAAATCAACTTCTCTTCATGAAATTTTCCAAAACATACACTGTTGTCAGTGATCCAACTGATATATGTCTTGAGGTCTAAGAAGGAAAAGTTCCAGTCCAGCCCGACACAAGCGGAAAGCATTCCTTAATAGCATTGTGCCCAATGAGTAAGATAAGAGAACAAAAAGTCCAGGGGAGAGATGGGCAGTTGCTGTTTTTATTTCCTTCTTTATTCTAGCACCTATTAGTAAGGCTACTTTCCTTTCTTTAAGTGGTAGTTTTATGAACCTTTAAATATTCTTACAGTTTGTTTACAAAAGATTGGGATAAGATATGTTTCTTTTCTCAAATTGCTTTGTTGTTGATGTTAGGTGTTCTCAAGTCAGTGTCCACCTCATAGCAACCCCATGTATGACAGAAGAAACACTATTGTTCTTCTCTGATATTCATAGGGTTATCAATCACTGATTGTTTTTTGGAAATGGGTTTCTGGGTCCTTCTCCCAAGCCTTGAAGCAGCTAGTGTTCCCAGGCAGTCTCCCCTCTGTACTAGCCAGGCCTAACCCTGCTTAACTTCTGAGATCTAATGGGATCAGAAGCCACAGTGGTACAGTTGCAAGTCAAATTGCTTCAGTTAAATTATATGTCCTCCATTGTGGTCACCAGAATGGATGGCTCTAATTGCCCTGGGGAATGAGCATATCATCATGAACAATACATTTCCAAACTTTATCCAAACAAGTTGTTGTTGTTGTTGTTGTTGTTAGGTGCCGTCGAGTCGGTATCCGACTCATAGCGACCCTCTGTACAACAGGGGAAACACTATTGTCAGTGCTTCTCTGCTGTTCATCGGGTTTTCAATGGCAGATTTTTGGGAGGGGGTTGCCAGGTCCTTCTCCCAAGCCTACAGCTTCTGGTGTTCCCAGGCGGTCTCCCATCCAGGTACTAACCAGGCCCCACCCTGCTTAGCTTCCGAGATCTGATGGGATCGGATGCCACAGGGCTACAGCTGCAGGCATCCAAACAAGATGATCATTTAAACACTAACCAACACTTTTTCAGGGGTAAGTGAATGCTAATGAATAATCATAGACTGTCTAGATCAGAAGCATGCATGAGAATTAATAGCTCACATATAAGATCATATATTTCAGTATAGTACAGCACATGAAATATATTTCATTGAAAGGAAGATAGAGGCTAACAGTATCTTAACTCATGTGTCATTCATCGCACAAAGCTTATCTTGCTGGAACAGGGTTAAGGAGGAAATGTATCATTCATTTATTGGCAGTGACTCCATTTGAGGTAAGAATCTTTTATTGTTTTCCTCAGCAAATATGAAATGGCAGATGGACATTCTGATAGAGTATAATTAGCTTGTACTTGTATGAAAGATTTCTCCTTGTTTCAAAAGGTAGAACATCATTTAGTGAAATTCAGGGACTAGGCCAATTTTGTAGACAAATTTCCAGTGAGGAAGAAGGTGTTCAGCTCTTCCTCTTGGATGATGAGTGTCCCTACACAAAGCTCCTGGCCAACACCATACGGAAAATCTGTTGCCTATGAACTGCTATGTTTTCCAACAATGTAGATAAAGAATATTCCCAACCACTAAATTCTTCTTGTAGACTCTTATTCCATCTGTCATAGTTGTTAGGTGCCATTTAGTCAGGTCTGACTCAGTGACACAATGTGTCAACAGAATGAAACACTACCCAACACTGTGCCATGCCTGACACTATTGTCAGTGCTTCTCTGCTATTCATAGGGCTTTCAATGGCTGATTGTTTCTGGATTATTTCACTAGTGGACTGCCAGGACCTTCTCTCATTTTTGTGGTGCTGGGATTTAACCTGCATCTTCAGACTGCATGGTACAAATGCTCTACCTATTAAAATAGACTCTGGCCCTGGGTTTGATCCTCAGTACTGCATAAAATAAGAGAAGGACATAGCAACCCACTCCTGAAACATTTTCTAAAGAATCAGCCATTACAACCCCCACGAATATCAGAGAAGCACTGACATAGTGCCAGACATGGCACAGTGTTTGGGAAGTGTTTCATTTTGTTTTACATAGGGTTGCTGTGAGTTGGACCTGACTTGATGGCACCTAACAATAATAATAAGTCCTTATTCTATCTAAACAACAAAATCCAAAAACCTAGAATATAATATATAGAAACAAAACTTCATAAGTATTTAGAGCTGGGTGCCATGGCATAGGCCTGTAATCTCAGCTGTTTGGGAGGCGGAGGCAGGAAACCACATGCTCAAGGCCAGAGGAAGCTGGCACAATGTACTGAATGCTTATCTGAAAATAAAGAATAAAAAATGGATTGGGGTTTCAGCTCAGGGGTGAAGCACTTGCTTAGCATATGTGAGGCCCTAGGTTCAATCCTACAGTATTGCCAGAAAAAAGCTTAAGAAAGAAAGAAAGAAAGAAAGAAAGAAAGAAAGAATAATTTATTGTAAAAAACTGCAACTTTTAGTTATGTTACAGCTCTCATAAATATGCCATTGAGGTTCAGGAAATTCAAAAACAATATAATCATTTGCCATATAAGTCTTGGATCTAATGTGGAGGAAGGGAGGAAAAATGTTTTGAAGGTGGTTTTTGGACAGTATTACTGTTTGCTCATATGAAATTCCATGTTTCTTGAATAATGCATTTGTGTTTTTAGTGCCCAGTACTTTATGTTAGAAAGTACTGTGGAGTAGTAGCAATTGATCTGATCACCTGTGTCAGAAACACCTAATGAAGTCAAAGCTTCTTATGTTGGCCCTTTGTTCATCTTGAATATGGGTACTAGAAGATTGCTGTTTCTTTAGGCTAAGAGAAAGATGGTTACTGAACATCCACTCAGGTACATCAAGAACATAATTATAGCCTATGATGTGGTGAAGCATCTTGAGACTAGTGTATTGAACTTTACGTCCCCTTTCCTTTCCTAGTATTATTTATTCACTTTGAAAATGTACTGTGGGAATACCTGCCCTGATCAGGAAATATCACATAAAATGAAACATTTATCTAAGACATATAATAGGAAGTGGAAAGTTTTTCTTTATACACAGTTGTAAGTGGGTTATGGGATCTGGTTGAAACATAAGAAGAAAATCTGTAAATATGTGATGTAAAGTTTATTTTTAAAAAAATATAGGCATTCAGTCATGCAACTATAAATAGCAGGCAGCATAAAATATCAGATTTAAAAATAATTCCTACATATACTTTAATTTTGTTACTTACAGCTTTGGAGTGTTCATTAGCAATGCTATCCAACAATGCCATTTTGGGTAAGGAGATATCCACTATGAAGGAAAAACTATAAATATATTCTTACTTCAATTTTGAGGGAAACGCACACCTCTGTAGGCCAAAAAATAATTACCCAAACCACCAAGTCCCAGAATTCAGTGTGCAGGTAGGTGTTAGAATATTATGCTGTGCAATATATGATTTGTTTTTGTAAAAGGTGGCCATTTAAACATATTCAGGAAAAGTTCATTTTCTCACAATGTAATGTACATGTCTCAAAATTTCTTTGGATACTGGACCTAGGAATAGTAGATTCTCATCTTTATCTTGCAATAAGCCTTACTTGGTGACACACATCAAACAACTCCTAGCAGAATCAGTGTTAGTGGCAGCACAGAGTTACAATTTTGATCTTCCTTATTCCAGTGATGTGCTTGCATGACCCCACATATCTATATGACTAAACCTGGTCTGTAGGGTGGAGTGATTGGGAGGTTTTACTCAGCTTTAAAAATTAGAAATTAGTGTTTTTGTTGTTGTTAGGGGCCCTTGAGTCAAGTCTGACTCATAGCAATCCTCATAGGGTTTTCAGTGGCTGATTGTTTCAGGATTGCTTCAGGAGTGGATTGCTATGTCCTTCTCCCATTTGTGCAGTGCTGGGGATTGAAGTGGGGTCCTCAGAGAGTGCAGAGCAGCATTCTATCAACTGAGCCAAACCCCAGGTGGGTAGAACCTAATGAGAGGTGTTTAAATCATTGGGATGGTGCCCATAAAAGGGACTGGGGGACTCAAGTCTTGTCATCTCATGCTAAGTTTTAGCTTGACACATAAACACTTTCACCAATACATACTCCACCACAGTGTGATGACTTTTCCAGAGGTCCAAATCAGTGAGGCGGCAAGATCTTGGATTTTGTGTTCACTGTCACTCTGTTGTGGGCTGGGATTTAGCTCAGTTGGTAGAGTGCTGCGCTGCAGTCTCTGAGGTCCTGAGTTCAATTCCCAGCACTGCAAAAATGGGAGAAGGACCTGGCAATCCACTCCCAAGGCAATCCCGAAACAGTCAGCCATTGAAAACCCTATGAGGGTCGCTACGAGTCAGATACCGACTTGACGGCACCTAACAACAACAACAACAAGCCATTCTGTTAGTGTAAGAAATACCCAAGATCATCAAGTTATAAAAAGAAATCATTTATTTTGGCTCACAATTTTAGAGTTTTCAGGCTGTGATCCACTGGCCTGTTGCTTTTAGGCTTGTGAAAGGCACTGTATCATGGCAAGATCATGTGGTGGACCAAATCAGCTCACTCCATGGGAAAGCAGTAAAGAGAGAGGAAGAAGAGGAGCTGGCGTTCCACTCTCTCCTTTAGGGAACACCGCCAATAACTTAAAGACCTCCCACTAGTCCTTACATCTTCAAGGTTCTAGTAACTACCAACAATGTCACAGGCATGGGACCAAGCCTTTCACACATGCACCTTTGGCACTTATCCAAATCATAGCAAAGTTGAACTTACATATCCTTGAGCCAACTACAAACCACTTTACTTCATGAATGGCATATGTCAAGTATTTCATCACAGCAGAAAGATGACACCTATCAAGCATGATGAGTGTATAGTATTTTTTAACTCCTTAATAAGTAGAAATAATGATATTGTTAATAGTAAAATTGAAAAAATGAGGAGAAATCAGAGAGATAATAAAATGATCTATTTATGATGTGGGAGAGGTCATTAACTGCCACAATGTGTATGATGCTTAAAGAAGAAAATAATTCCCTACTCCTAGTATTATACTCACACTTGTCTGTCAGTTTGCCATACTCTGGGGGCTTGCAGGTTGACGTGATGCTGAAAACTATGCCCCTAGAATTACTTGTACCAGCAGGGTCACCCATGGTGTACAGGTTTCAGCTGAGCTTCCATACAGATAGGGAGAAGGATCTGGCAGCCCACTCCAGAAAAAATTAGCCATTGACAACCCTTTGAATAGCAAAGAAGCACTGTCAAATATAGTGGCAGAAAATGAGGCCCCTAGGCTCAAGGGCATTTAAGAAATCACTGGGGAATAGTTGTTTCCTCAAAGTAGAATCGACCTTAATGACAAGAATGGATTAAAGCCCCAAGAACTTTCTTTTGCTGATGTGGCATGACTCAAAGTGAGAAGGAGCAACTGTAAATATCCATTAATAATTGAATCACTGGGAATGTATATAATATGAATCTAGGAAGATTAGAAATTGTCAAAGTGAAATGCATGAGAGAGTGGCAGGTCAATGACAAAAAAAAAAAGAAGATCCTCAATTATATGAATTGACAATGTTTGCAGCAATGGACTTAAACATAAAAAAGATTTTGTGCTTGGCACAGTGTTGGGGAGTGTTTTGTTCTGTTGTATATAGGGACCATTATTAGTCAGACCTGACTTATTGGCACCTAACAACAACAAGAAGTCTGAGAAGCCTGGAAATAATTCACACATATATTGGGTCATTCTTTTCTTTTAACTAATTTTATATTTGCCCTAGAGTTCAGGTAAAATTTAATATCCTGAAGATATTGCACATTCCTGTGCAAGGAAGGGATGATGAAAATACAGTTGTGGTGAAGATTACACGGCCCTACGAATACATGAAAATAAAGTTAAATGTTCAGTCTGAGTGAATTGTATGATATTGATATCCCAGGAAATGATTATCAAAACATACGAACAAACAACAGGATCATTATAAGCCTATTTAAGTAACTAGAGCCTCAGCAGAGCCGTAAGTCACCCCTCTGCGATTCTCTCCATCAGATGGAAGAAAACATATCAGATATAACTGATGTCGCTGCAGTTGATAAGCAGCCTGCAATCCTGATGACAACTCATCCTTATTCCATACAGTGCCTTGTGGCAGAGAGAAATCATAATCAAACTCCATCAGGGGACAAGTGAAAGCAGTGTAAGCCTCTCTTCAATGAGTATTGGACAGTGATCACGATTGATTTGATATGTGTTTCTGTAGTTTAGAAAACAATAGGAGTCGTTATCTGATTGCTTTCCCCAGTATTGAGGGGTTGAACCCTACACCTTGCAAATGCTAGGCAAGTCTTCTACGACTGAGCTGCACCTCCAGCCCATTTTTTTAGTTGTTGACACAGAGTTTCACTAAATTGCACAGTTTGCCTCTGGCTTGGCACTCACAATCCTCCTGCCTCAGGCTCCTGAGTTGCCTGGATTTCAGACATGCACCATGGTGCCTGGGTATTACCCAATGTTAAAAAGAAAATTAATTGAAATTAAAACATTCCAAATAAAGAATCTATTTAAGGGCACAACTGGATAACAGTCTCCAGATATGAATATAGAATTTAGTTAAGGAGTTCAGCAAAGAGGGTATAAGAGGGACAAAGAGCCACCTGAGACAGCTTTTTCAACTACAAGGGAAACTTCCAGGATGCACTTGGGTTTGTCTTTGGATTGGGAGAAAACTGGTTAAACAAAGTACTAAGAAGTCAAAAGACTATGTGATACAATGAATAACAAGGAAACCATAGCATTTGCAGGATTTCTATGGTGACATCCTCAACACTAAGATGGAGTTGAAAGGTTAAAGATCTGCAGAAAGCGACAAAAGAAGGCCCAAGCCAATTCAAAAAAGAAGATACCCCAGCCTCAGAGAAAGAGCTGCAAAAGTGACAGCTTGTGGTCTCAGTCATCTTTGTGAACCCCAGAGACAAACCTGAGCAGCTTGACCTGGATGCCTGCAGCTGTTGATAACTGAAGAGACCAGCCTGGGTTATTAGTGCCGGGCTGAAAACAGCAACAATTCTGTTATCAGGGAGAAGCATTTCCCTGACCACAGTCAATAAACATTTCCATAGTTAACTCTGCTTTCAGATGTTTTGCCTCTGTTCGATATTTTGCTGTAATGAAAAAAAAAAAAATTCTTTACTGTGGCAAAACAAACAGGGAGTTAGAATGCTAACTAAGCTTCTCAAGTAAAAATATTTCATTTGGGGAAGGCTTACCACTTCAAATGAGTTTATCCTGCCAGTATAAGACCAATTTATGCAGGATCTACAGGAACTCAAACAGGTTGTGTCTGAGTTTATTGACTAATGCATTTTTAAAAAATAAGATTTAGGGCAAGGAATTTTATTTTTGACACATTCCACAGAATGTAGAAGTTACTTCTTGGTTTCTATGCTTATTCATTGATTAAATTATTCTTAGAATGGCTGTGGACATGGGAATATTGGAGTATTAAGGATATTTTTAAAGTGTTTAAAGAATTAGAGAGAGGAAATGAATATTAGCTAGAGTTTTAATGAATCAAAATATGCTTTTGCACTTTTTATCTCGAAGCATGTGAATATTTCTGAATCAGACCCTGAGTGGGAAAATAGCTGCCTTCCTTTTGCTTTCACAGCAATAATACACTATCTTTATTCTTCTAGTGCTTGTTAAACGTACTTTAGATATAAGGATACTGGATAAAGAATGGCTAGAGGAGAAAAGAATGAAGAAAACGATAAATAAATGAAAGTGACCTTGCACACAGCATTAAATATATTCATAAAGAAACTGTAGGATATTTTTTCTGCTGTCCATTACCTCAAACACTTGTTCCCATTCCATCTTAAACAAGAAGCTGAAGTGAAATAGAAGGCTTTTCATTTACTTTTGCTGTTCAGTTTGAGTTTACAAACTATAAATATGAAGAAAAGCTTCTGTACAACTAAAGACATTTTTCTGATATATTTTAAAAATAATTATAAATATTTCAGAGCTTATCTAATTGCATCACTGGTGAACAAATGGACTCTTTCATTTGTACCTTTGGGATAGACAAGCAGCACATTCATAATCCTCCAGTGACAGAGATCTTATAACATTTTAAGGAATCTACTCAGAGAACTTCAATAAACATTTATTACCAAGGAATGTGAAATATTTCTGTGTGGTTAAAACAACCTGTCATTTGGTTTGATTTTGAAGTTTTCAATATCCTTCATATATTCTTAAAGGACAATAGCACAGCTCTCTTGGTTAATTAACAATTTATCAGTATGAATTCCCATGTAGAGAGTGTTCCGTTTGTATCCTGGAAAATCAATTTTTAAAGGAAAAAGATGTAAAGAAAACTCATTTGTTAAGAAAAATTCTGTAGTGGGGCTACACAGAGAGACACATAATAGAGAAGTATAAGCCAATAGAAATTAATAGAAATTAATTTTGTTTTTATAAACTAAATGGACAAAAATGTGACATTGCCTATTTATACTATCTGTAAGGAGGTAGAAGGACAAATCTGGAGAGAGGAAGGTCAAGGGAGAAATTGCCAAAAACCCTATGTTAATTGTTTTTGCCTCACACAGATGTATTCTCAATAATATATAAGGCAGTAGGAAGAAAGTATCAGAGGTGATAATAGTTTGTGGCATAAATTTTGGTGATGGTTTCATGGCTGTATACCTATCTCTACATGCATCCTGTTACATATATCATGTTCTGCTTTTTGTTTGTGAAAATATTTTTAAATGACAATAAAGGAAGGATGAAAGTGGTGAATAACCAGAATGTCTACAATAGCACTGTAGTTTGAGAAATTGCAATCAGGAAACAGTAACTGGGTGTGGAAAATGACTAAGGAAGAGGCATGCATAGGATACAATGCAGAGGAGATCCTTTATTAGAAAAAACCTATGAAATGCTCACATTGGCAAAAAATAATTATCCAGATTTTATCAGTACACATTCTTTATACATGCCAGAAGAAAAAAAGTACTGAATTTGGTAAAAGCTCATTCAGACAATCTCTTAACATGTTACAGTTAACTAGTGAATCCCATTTTCTCTTTGAATAATGTTCATAAATACCCATGAACAGCCCATACCTGTGGCTAGTAGCCTGTGTCTATAGCTGGCTGTATACTATTGCTGTCAACAGTTGAGCTGTGTGCTCACCAAGAGTTAGTTTTGTTGTTTTCACTCTTGCTCATTTCACTTGTACTTTTCAATATAATTTTTCATTTCATATTTACAGTATCTCCAGAGAAAGTCGCTTGACTCTGTGTCAGATGACTGTTGAATAAATATGCACTTATGAGTTTAAAGCTTAAATAAAATTTTTAAATTATTTTAATCTTTTTAAAGTAAATTACCAACTGCTGATACCAACAAAGACAGCTTCTACCATTTAGAGTCACTATTATTTTCCCTGGTTATCCACCATCAGTGATTCCTCCTATGAATCTTTAGAACCCTGATTATCTCCAGAGTTTGCAATGAATATATATAATTCTCTAAGACTATGAAAATCTTAAATGATATCAACTAACATCTGCCAGCTGGACAGCTAGATCCTGGTGAGACGGGGCATGCGTCAGATGCATGGAACACAAAAGGGAAAGGAAGTTATGGTGAACTTCAACATTTTGCCTAGGACCTGGTGTTAAAGGGCAAAATCTGTAAGTTCAAGAAAAACAAATAAGACCTTTTACGGGAGTGTTAAGAGAGATTCTGTATTGTTTTTTACTATAATTAGGTTTATGACAGGTGGGAAAAAATGAGAAGGAAAAACAAAACAACCTGAAGGACAAAGAAGCAAATGAGCCAAGAAGAGTCTAGACCAATTAAATTACACAACTTCACAGCTAACTTTGTGTGTCAGTTTATTGCTCGAGGGACCCACGTTCCCCCAGATATTCCCTCATGCTGATGTTAAATGCATTGGCAAAAGCAGTTCTGGTGAAGTTACAGCCTGAAAATATTTGAATAACTGAAGCTCATTTGCTGGCCAGAAAAATTATGTTCTCTGATTCCTTAAAAAGGAATTTCTGAATTAAAAGTATGTGCCTCAGGCTTATACATTTCAGTGTGCAAAAATTTAAAGTAAAACTTTCCTGAAGTCTAATTAATGTTTATGACTTTGTCACATCTTTTGCCCCAAGAAATTAATTGTACAATCCTCCATATTTCTTCTTACTCAAATATTACCATTTAAGATATTAATTTTTTAAGAATCACATTCATAATGGCAAGCAACAAACCAAGGATATAATAATAGACATGTTTTTAGAAATATATAACAGTTGAAAAATCCTATATTTTTGAACACTATATTTCTAAAATGAAATAAAATTACACAATTGGTATAATATATCATCTAGGAACAAAAAATAAATGGTGTACATAAATTATAAATGTAATGAACTCATATTGTTAAAGTAAACATTAAGGACAATTGTATTATCTAATGGGCAAACAGATATCATTTAGAAATATTTTGAATTCTTTTAAAATTCTGCCTGTTGTTGCCATATACATAAAATAGAAATCTAAGGCACTGGGTATATATTTTATCACATGAATGAATTCTGATGTGTTATTAAAAAAATAAAATTGCTTATGCAGAATTTTGTGGCCTTGGGCTTACCCAATGGCAAGTTTTTTGAAGCATCCTGTGATTTTAGCAAGAGATGTCTGTTATTACCAAATGAAACAAGGCAGGAACCAGCACAACATCAACAATAACACCTCTACTGGAAAAAAGTGTACCGCTTGAGCTCTCAAATGTTTAAGAAAGATAGAATCATGTATGTGTGACTATTACATTTTCAGTTTGTCTATGGAGTGTGCAAAATACCTATTTTCAATGCAGAAGATAAAAATTCTTATAGAAATCATACATAAGAAGGAAATGATTAATAATATAAACAATAAAGTGGAGCAGCAGACGCTAGCATCACAGAAGCAGTAATGTTTCTACCTTCAGGCTGTGATTTTGGAAGTGTATAGGAAACAAGTATCAGAGGTGTGGAAATTAGTGTTTTCTTTCCATAAAGTGGAAACCATGACTCCCAATTTGGAATAATATCTGTTGTATAGTATTTAACTCAATAGTAGTAAAATTTATTTTCCCATGTATGATCAACTTTTACCTATCAAAGATTACGCATATATATATATATATATATATATATATATATACACACACACACACACACATATATATATTCTATGATTTGGGAAGTTGACTAGACTGATTTTATGTTTAAGATATGCATATATTTATATAAAATGGAAATAACATTGATACATTAATTATACTACATATAAGATAGTGGCATTTAAAACATGTTGTCTGTAGGCTTTGTGTGTAATTATAACTTTTTAATCTTATAAAAGTAGATTTTTGCATTTGGGGTATTAGTAACTCCCTGTGTATAGTACATGTAGAGAAGAGATATTATTGTATTCAATTATTTAATCCAAAACAGTATGCCAAGATGAAATATTACATGTATTATTTTCCTCATTCTCATTTCTACATTGTTCTGTATCTTTTCCTTTTAAATCCAATATATATCTGCCCCTTCTCTTCTCTTTAAATTTGTTATCTAAAACTTCAAAATTTGTTTGTTTTGGACATCCATATACTGTCCTTCATATTCCATAATAAATTTAGAAAAGGAGGAGAAAAATAAGAGGAGAAGAGTTATAGATCAGGTATTCTTATGCTAAAAACAATCAAGTGATTCTGCCTGGATCATACACCATACTACATAGTCTGTAAATAGACACATCAACTGCCCTCTTTTTACACAATCTGTTCACAGGTATGTTTGTAAAGTGAACAGATGTGCCAGGTAGAAATAAGTTCTTCTATTGGAGTACAGGGCAAACATCCTTGTTTACTAGAAAAATAATTTCTTCCCACAGAGAAAAAGCAGGCAAATCTAGTGTCCTATATAAAACATGTTGATCCCATAAGCTCAGTGTTTCTTTCCTTACACACTACTAGGGGTAGTGTAATCTGTCCTTATTTTCTTAGTCCTATGAGGATCTGATCTTAGAGAATCAACAGGGTAATGGTGATAACTCTGTCAATTCTCACTGCTGTGAATATTAAATTGCCCTTTATGTCTGTTGCAGGAATCTTGTGTTTTCTAACAGCAGCCATAAAACAACAGCATCCATGAGACCTGACAGTTTGCAAATAGCATAAAATCTCAGAAACTTCTCAGTTCTTGATATTTCCCATTGCTCAAAGTCTATTGTCTTAAGAGGATTAACAAACTTTTTCACGGAGCAGTGGCTGCTTGCTCATTTAGCCTTATCATGTCTGACTCATACCGACCCTCACAGGTTTTTCAATGGCTGACTGTCTTGGGATTGCCTTGGGAGTGGATTGTCATGTCCTTCTCCCATTTTTGCAGTGTTGGGAATCAAACTTGGGACCTCAGAGACTGCAGAGCAGTGCTTTACCAACTAAGCTAAATCCCAGCCCTCACCTTCCAGACTAGGGGGTTCACTTTCTGACACTGTATTTGACAGTATTTCTCTGCTATTTGTAGGGTTTTAAATTGCTAAAATTGTTTTAGGATTGGGCTGCTCCCCAGCCTGTCGTGGTGTGGAAGCTCAGCTGAAACCTGTCCACCATGGTGAGTGGCATAGCTTTCAGTATCAGAGCAACACATAAGCCCCCATGACATGAAGAACTGACACACACATGGGTGACATTGACACTAATCTTCCTTAAAATCCTCCCTCTTCCTTTAAACACACTTATCCTGTTGTTCTTGCCACTTTCTGAAGTAGTTCTGGAAACATTCTTTCGTGTCATTCTCTGTCATGACAGCACTCCATGTCACACATTGCTTCTGGCAGGGCCATTTCTGTCAAGTGAAACATTGCAGTGGGCCCTCGTCCACATTATTCACAAGCTATGGTAACATACAACTTCTGTTTCTTCCCCCATATCAAAATGGCCATGAAAGGTAAACATACTGAATTGACTCAGAGCATTGACACAGCCATGGCAGCCCAATGAAATATACTTATGAAAACAGATGTTCAGAACTGCCTTGGAAAATGGAAAGAATAATAGGATAGATGTGTTCAAAGCCAAGGGGGGAATTTTAAGGGGGTTAATGGCAATATGTCTTTGATTTTAACTTTTAAGAATTTAAAAATTAACCATGTTATCTGATCACACCACACAAATACCAATTCAGGTTCTAGTTCCAAAAACTCAACCCCAAACATGTTTTTGTCATTTCTTTGAATATTGTTACAATGTCTTCATATCTGTACTGGAAATCTTGTGTTTTCTACTTTTCATTGTTGTCATTAGGTGCTGTAAATTCAGGTCTGACTCATACCAACCCTGTGTACAACAGGATGAAATAGTCCTCTACTCTATGCCATGCATAGGAATATCTCAGTGCTTCTCTGCTATTCACAGGGTTTTCGATGACCACAAAACCATAGAATCCATTAAACATGATAGTTTGGAAGTAGTGTAAAAATCTCAGATATCTCAAAGTTCTTGTCATTACTATAGTTCATTATGAGGAAAGCCCCTTGGAAAGAGATGCTAGAAGGAGATTCCAGAGGTGCATCATCTTCCAGATGACTGTTAATAAAGATATGCTAAGTGATGGTAGGGAAACTATTGATTATTCCTAGCATGCAGTGGGCATAAAATTGCTAAGATGTTCAACTGTGGTTCATAGTTATGCAAAGGTTACAAAAGCTTATAAAAAGATTTTGGTATTTGAAACATTTAATAGAGATGGCAATTATAAAGACTGGTGAATCATGTGGCTATTGAAGATCACTGCTGATACATTAAAGAGGAAAAAAAAGATAGGATATATTCAATAAATCATAAGTCCAAAAAGAAAGCCAGAAAACCTCATTGGGAGTGTTTAAAGTGACCCTCAGTTCCTGCACTTACCAACTGATGATCCTGAAAATAATGTCAGGATATACTTTAAAGGGTAGTATAATAAGATAGCCTGCAGCCGTAGCCCTGTGGAATCCGATCCCGTCAGATCTCGGAAGCTAAGCAGGGTCGGGCCTGGTTAGTACCTGGATGGGAGACCGCCGGGAACACCGGGTGCTGTAGGCTTGGGAGAAGAACCTGGCAACCCCCTCCCAAAAATAAATCTGCCGTTGAAAACCCTATGAACAGCAGAGAAGCACTGACAATAGTGTTTCCCCTGTTGTACAGAGGGTCGCTATGAGTCGGATACCGACTCGACGGCACCTAACAACAACAAAAACATAATAAGATAGAGGGATGAATTTTCTATTCAGGCAAATTTTATGCCAAAATCCGGAAGGAAGCTTTTCTTTGACAGACAGATGTGGACAAATGTGTAGATTCACTTGAGAACTTTAGATTGGAAAGCCCTGGATTGCAGAAACAAATCTCCTTATTAGCCCACTGTGACCTCCAATGATTGAACTCTATGCATAGGATTTATTTTTATTTTTTATTTTTTCTCATATTTCTGTATGTTGTTATTGTTAGGTGCCATCCAGTTGCGTCCAACTCATAGCAACTGTATTAGGGTTTTCAATGGCTGATTGCTTCAGGACTGGATTGGCGCACCCTCCTCCCAATATATATATATCCCCTTTATTTATAAATGTTGGTGGAATACAAAGTAATAGGGCTTATACTATTTCCACTTTTTAGCTATTATATAGCTTTTATCTATACTTTTATCGAATTTCATATTTCATAGGACCTTTTGATAAATATATAGTAAAAATTGTATATATTTTGGGTTATATTCCCTTTTCCCCCATATATACATATTGTTGCAGCATCTATTTTGAGATTATCTTCTTCCTCTTTATCTTTCCACATTATTTTCCTTTCCCTTGTCCTCTTTTTCAACCTCTGCTCACCCCACCTAGACCCCTCTCCCCTTCTTTCTTCTGTTTTCATTTTCCCTCTTAGAAATGCTGATTGAATATATATATATATATATATATATATATATATATATATATATATATATATAATATTCATTTATATTTAGATACACACACACACACACACACATATATATATACATATTTTCTTCCTTTAAGTTAGATTTAGTTCCTACATATGACTGAGAACATATGTGTATAAGCTTTAAATGAGGCAAATAACTCACATGACAATGAATGTCACTCTCCTCCTGCCAATTATACCAACAACTAAATTTTATTTATGGATCCCTAAACAAAGAAATCTGGGCCTGTCTGGAGAAGGATGATAGCATATATACAGAAAAGGCTATAGAAGCTCACAAACTGGTGTTAGCAGTAATGAAGAAATTGAGCTGAGGGATGCTGAAGACATTGGCCTAAGAAGGATGGAATATCAAGTCAGAAAGATGATCTTTGTCAAAATACAGCAGTATCTGAAGACAGCAATTGATGTATGCCAAACTCCCAAGAGAATAATGTCAATAAAAGGCTGTAGGGGTTCCTGGAATGTACTTTACAAAGACGGTGGCTCCTACTGAGTGAAGTAGAGAAAGGGATGCAACCACAGAGTACACAAGAAGAGATGCAAAGCCTCAGAGAATTACAAATGCTATGAATGTGCTTCAGGGCTGTATACTTTCACCCTATCTCTTCAAATTATATGCTAAGCAAATAATCCGAGAAGCTGGACTTTATGAGGAAGAACGTGGTATCAGAATTGGCATAAGACTCATTAACAACCTGCATTATGCAGATGACACAATTATGCTTGCTGAAAGTGAAGAGGATTTAAAACATTTACTGGTGAAGATCAAAGATCATACCCTTCACTATGGGTTGCGATTAAACATCAACAAAACAAAAATCCTTATGACTGGGTCAGCACGCAACTTCACAATAAATGGAGAAAAGATTGAGGTTGTCCAAGATTTTGCTTTGCTTGGCTCTATAATCAACACCTTTGGAAGCAGCAGTCAAGAAATCAAAAGACACATTGCTCTTGAAAAAGTTGTGCCACAAGATCTCTTTAGATTATTGAAAAGTAAAGATGTCACACTGAAGGTGAAGGTGTACCTTATTCATACCATGGTGTTTTCAGTCACATGATATGGTTGTGAAAACTGGACATTGAACAAAGGAGACAGAAAAAGAATTGATGCTTTTTGAATTATGGTGCTGGGGATGCTTATTGAATATACCATGGACTGCCAAAAGAAGCAACAGATCTGTCCTAGAAGTGCAACCCAAGTGCTTCTTGGAAGCAAGGATGGCCAGACTTTGTCTTACATATTTCAGACATGTAGTCAGGAGAGATCAATCCCTGGAGAAAGACATCATGTTTGGAAGAATGCCAGGTCAATGAAAAAAAAAAAAAGAAGAAAGAAAGAAAACCCTCCACCAGACAGATTGACACAGTATCTGCAACAATGGGCTTAAACATAAATAAGGTCTTGTGCCTGGCACAGAATTGGGAAGTGTTTTGATCTGCTGTACATAGGGTCTCTATGAGTCATATTTGACTTGATGGCACCTAAAAACTACAACATGAATGACCTAGCTGAAGCCTGCAAAGTTACCAGCAGATAATATTACTCAGGAATCTTGGAGCACTGTGTTTACCATGGTGATAGTGGTTGGGCAGTAGTGCTATGTGGCTGAGATGACAAAGAAAACAAGAAACTATGTCAGACCTCAGGAGCAATTTTAGGGAAAATTGCTATTATCAAGGACTTCAGTAGTCATCCACATCCTCCATTGTGGCTCTTGAAAAAACCCAGATGAATCACCTAAGGTCATAGTAGGTTACTGCAAACTTGAGAAAGTAGCAGCTCCAATTTAGCTGTTATGCCAGATGTGCCATTTTTACTCAAAGATATAATTTGGTGCCAAACATAATCCTTAAAGACATAGACCAGAAGGCATCAATCTTGAAAAATGAAGTCCCAAAAGTTAAAAATCTTTAAACCTTAAAATTCCCAAGTGTTTCCATTACAAAAGAGTAAAATCTAGGTTGTTGAAGCTTTGAAAACTGAATCCAGAAAACTGAAATGGTCACTGGAGAGAGAGAGAGAGAGAGAGAGAGAGAGAGAGAGAGAGAGAGAGAGAGAGAGAGAGAGAGAACAAAAGGGAATTCTGAGGAAAGGATTAGTGTCTCCTTACACACAGCATAGCTGCATTATGGTAGACAGAATGAATACCTACAGATCTAGTAAAAGCATTATTTTGAGTGTGTCTATGAAATTATTTCCAGAGGTTATTGGTGTATAAGTCTTAATGGACTATTTGGGGACGATCTACTCTCAGAAGGAACAGGTGTTTTCCCGTTGACTGAGCACCCTGGAGAAAACAAGATTTGACTTCATAAAGGGCATTATCACAACAGTAGCTTTGCATGTGTTGTGCATGTAAGTGAAAATATTGAAACTTCCTCAAAAAAATGAAAAGATGTCCATTTTATATATCTTCTTTTGTGAAAGGTAATATTTCTTGTGATCTGGGCTCTTAGGGTAAGTGCCTATGTGCTTATAACCCATTATGGTTTTGGAATAATCTCTTGAGAACACTATATTTTATGGTATTTCATATGATCAGTGATAAAGTTAAATCCATATCCCTACCTACCATCATGATATGTGTTCATCATTTTGCTTCTTATTTCTTTACAGATACAATTCAGCCTCTCATACATTTTATACAACTGTGGTTAGCATTCCTGACTGCTTATGACTGGAAATTGCATTTAATTATTGCCTGTTTTATTGTATAAAGTAGCCCATAAAGTATTGTATAAAGTAGCCCATAAGTACTTTT
This sequence comes from Pedetes capensis, assembly GCA_007922755.1. Lineage (NCBI taxonomy): Eukaryota > Metazoa > Chordata > Mammalia > Rodentia > Pedetidae > Pedetes > Pedetes capensis. The sequence goes on from VMDO01021338.1 coordinate 25,633, forward strand.
TTAGAAAGAGAAATCCTTTTAAAAATCTTAATGTTTTTTCCTGAATTTTAGTTTTGAGACTGAGATTTGAGGATTGGGGATTATAGGATTTTTGAATTTGTTCTTTTAGGATATCAACATTTGGGATTATGGTGTTTAGAATTGCTTCTTTCATAATTAGCCCCAAATCTGGTATTATCACAGCATCGAGTACACAGTATAGTTTTCCTTTTCCTTTTCTTTTCTTTTCTTTCCTTTTCTTTCCTTTTTTTTTTCTTTCTTTTTTTTTCTTTTCTCAAACAGGATCTCATTATGCAGTCCAGGCTGATCTTCACTCACGATCTCCGTGCCTCACTTCAGGCTCCTGAGTGCTGACTACAGACCTGACTACAGACGTACAACAGCACACCCAGGTGGTATGCAGCTTTGGACCTGGTCTATGTATTCTTTCCATCTCCTTCAGGAAAAAGAACAGAAATCAGGTCATAGTCACCTGATTTCTGCCAGTTTTCCAAAGGCTATGGTATTTCTGTAGACCCCTATCACAATGTAATAAGAAGATTTGAAATTTCAATATTCTAAAGAATATCATCACCAGTATATACTGGTATATTGACTCAATATGTTAATTACACCTCAAGACTTTGGAGATCTACATGAGACACATTTACTTTAGAAGGTCAGAGGCAATCCTTACAAAGTATCAAAAAATGGTCATCTTGGTGAACATTTTAGCATTCTAATGTTCTTGAGCGTGCTAGAATATGTGTATACAAAAAGTACCAGTTATGTAACTTCTTACCATTAAAAAATAAGTATAACATGTAGCTAGTGTCTGCAACTTGAAGGCACTGTACACTAGAGTTAAGAATAAGCTCAGGATTTTCTTTTTTTTTCTTTTTATTTATTTATTATTTTTTTATCAAGTGGTATGAACACCTGTTTGTTTGGAATGGGGTCCAGTGCAAATGCAAGTCAGATGAAACTTGCATAGTCCATCATACACCATAGTATAGAAGAGTTTAGAAAAGCTATAGGAGCCTTTGTATTTGTAACAGAAATTCACTATTTGTAACAGAAAACTGCTTTTCAATACCAATAACAGCATTTGATGCTTAATGAGACTTAGTAGTTTGCCTGCAGCCATACCACTGTGGTGTACAATCCTGTCAAATCTTGGAAGCTAAGCAGGGTTGGATCTGGTTAGTACTTGGATGGGAGTCTGCCTGTGAACATGAGGTGCTACAGGCTTAGGAAAAGGACTTGGCAACCCACTCTCAAAAAAACAATCAGCCTTTGAAAACTCTATAAATAGAAGAAAGGGACTAGCAATAGTGTTTTGTATGTTGTACATGGGATAGGTAGGAGTCAGATACCGACTCAATAGCACATAACCACAGTGAAGAATAGTCATGTGCACATGTTTGCAAATGACCTTGCCATCTGAGCTGCCTCCCATGAATGCTTTGCTTTCAAATTTGCTGCATCCTTGTGTTGTATAGTAGTACCACAACCATCAGAAGATGAACTTCACAGGACTAGTATTGGGCAAATGTAAGCTGCATGAACAGGTAGATCACTTAGTTTAATTATCACTGTTGTTATAAGCACTGTTGCCACATATATGACCTCCTAGGATACTCTTCATGTGAACTGAAGATGGAACAAATATATTGACTTGGTCTGGGGGTGGTTAGTTTGGAATGTTGGTAAAGATCAAATGTGGTCAGCTGTTATTCTACAGACATGGTCTTAAAAGGCCCAGAGTAGGTAATTTGCTAGTGCAGAGTTTCGTTTTATGAGCCTGGCCATCCAGTTCATGTTGAGAAAAAGTAGCCCCAGTTAAGAATGCACATCATTTCGTGTGCATTTACAACGTTTTGACATTTGTGAATTTACAAATGATTGGTTAGGGGCTTAGAGGAAACAAGATTTAAAGGTTGTAGGCAGAGATGTTTGGGAATGTAACATTTTAACAAGTTTATAGGACAAGAAACAATTCGTAGTTGTCCTTGCATTGCAGTATTGTGTAAAAAAGCATCAATTGCAAAAAAGAAGAAGAAGAAGAAAGGAAAAACACCCACTGTGAACAAAAAAAATGTTACTGCGAACAGCTACAAATGGACAAAATGATTTAGTTGAGTCATAGGAGCCTGAAATTTTATGAATCTCACTCCTCAGCTACATCCTAGGTTATACAATGGACTTCTGGCAAGAGTAGACAGGTGGCAGAGGTGAAGTCTAAGCAATACTCATAATCACAAGGACACTTACTCAACTATTACAGCTCCTGAATGTGTGACCTGTTGGCACAAAAGAAAGTGGGCATCAGTAACCTACACACTTGCAGAGGCTTACGTGACAATCATTTAGGAAGTTCATTACAAAGAATCAGTCTATATTTCACTTGAAACTATACTTTTATAGCTTCTCTCCCTTTCTCATGCTGCTTAATTCATCCCTTTATTGATTTTTCATAAGAAAAGTCTTTTATAAATCAAATGGACTTAAGGAAGTCTCCATCTCAGGAAATACTTTGAGGGCATCTGACCTAAGACAAATGTACTTACCAGGGATTATGACTACAATCTGCCAGTTCAACACATGGACAGATGTTCTAATTGTTCACTTGGTCGATTAACTGAAATCTCTATTCACTTATGGCCTTCTATAAATGAAGTTGGAAATTAAACTTCCTTGCTGAGAGGCAATGATGTAGGCATCTAAAGACGTAGAAGTTATTTAATTCCTAAATTCATCCCTTACCTGGAGCCAACAGGTTCTATTGTAAATTTAAGATTGACAAGTGTATGGGTGAGGGGAGTGACAGCTTAGTAGAAATGTGCCATGATGTTTGTTTTCTATAGGTAAAATATGCTGTAGCTGAAAGAAGCTTTGTGATTTCAGTAGGGATATGAGATTTTTGAGCTTTTGAAGAAAAAATGAAAGCAGTTTTTCTATAAAAGCAAGGTAAGCATGAGGTTCATGTTTGATCTAGTCACTGCTGGGAACTTTGGTGTTGGATGATAATTATAAGTTTTCTAAATTGGAAGTGATGAACAATACACACACACACACACACACACACACACACACACACACACACACACACACACACTGGGTTTATTTAACAAGGAAAACAATCCTAGCACACTTTTGAGTTGCCTTGGTAATGAGAGTGACCTCTCACACATTTTTTGGTCTCAATTTAATTCTCAGAGTCCATTAACAAAAAAGGGAATCAGAAATGCTTGAAGATACATCATCCAAAAATTAAAATTATAAACTGACTGTCTTCTTACTAGATTATACACAATTAGGGTATTTCTGTGGGTGACAACTCATTGAGGAAGGGAAAGTTTTCAAATATTACGTAAAAATTTTGGCCTAAAGTTCATTCCTTGGGATACAGAACATTATAGTATTTGAATGATTATGATGTACTCTTGCAGAGTTCAATTTAAAAGTGGTATTTTCATGTGAGCATGTGACAACTTGGTTCCACTAGAAACTAAAACTCATGTCAGGAATATTTCCCCATTTTCTGAGTGGTTGGAAAAGCATTCACCCATTAAAAGTTCCACATTTACTCAGTAAATCCTGGAGGCAGGAAAAATGAATAGCAGTCCAAATAGTTTCAAAGTAATTTCTGCTACCATTCTTATTCACTCCACTACATCTTTCTCAAGGATAATGAACAGCTAAGATTTACAGAAACATTTTTGTGCATTCCCTCAAAATTACCATGGTGGGTTGGCATCATTTTTGACATATAGGCACTGAATCCCAACTGTTCTCATTAATTTTTTGATATTGAAAATTTACACTTAAGCTAATGAAGCAGTTGTACAGTAATATGAATGTGGATGTTCCTGTTGTGTCTGCAGCCATATCATCCTGACATCCAATCTCATCAGATATCTGAAGCTAAGCAGGGTCAGGCCTGATTAGTCCTTAGATGGGAGATCATCTGGGAATATAGAGTGCTGTATGCTTTAAAAAAAGACCTGGCAGCCAACTCTCTAAGTAATCAGCCATTGAAAGCCCTTTAATAGCAGAGAAGTACAGATAATAGTGCTGGGCATGGCACAGTGTCAGGTAGTGTTTTTTTCTGTTGTACATAAGGTTACTGTGAGTTGGACCCAACTCAAGGGCACCTAACAAGAAGTACTGTTGTATGTCCAATGTTGTCAACTGCCAAGCAAACTCATCACCATCATAGTACCACAGATCAAGTGGACCAATAATTAACAGAGGCAAGTTGATTCCATTGGATCTTGGTTTTCATTGTAAGTAAAATAGGTACTGATTTTATGCTAGTATAATTTGACTTTGTCTTTCCTGTTCACAATACAGCTATTTATAGTCATATTCTTTAATTTAGCAGAATACCTTTTCATTTTCTTTTTTTTTTTCAGTACTTGAGTGTTCAATACAAGGACAGACACATATTTTGTAAGTTCTTTGCCACTGGGCTATTCCCCAGCCTTTTTAATTGTTTTTTATCTTAAGTCACAATCTTGCTAACTTATGCAGGCTGCCTCTAACCTCAAATTTACCATCCTCCTGCCTCCACATCCCCAATTGCTGGGATTACAGTCCTATACAATTTCACCTGCAAAATATTTTATTTCCTATATATTTTGTGAATATTGATTATGTGTGAACCAGCTGTTAGGATAGAGAATTATGGAAATAGATAGCTTCATTGGGATTTGCTGATTTTAGTATATGGCAAGTCACATACCAAAAGTTGGGTTTGTGAAACAGAATTCAAAATAAGAAAAATTATAAAGCTGAAGCCATATCCTACATGACATGGCACATGTTTCAATCCAAAGATTAACGTATATCACTGCTTCTTTGATATCAAGAATATATAGATAAATACCTGAAATAATACAATCATTGAAAGAAAATTTTTGCTTTACATTCTGTTCATTCTAGTCTCTAACAGATTAGAATTCTTTATTTCCTTAAAAGAAATAATTCCACCAAATGAACAACAAATAATTTGATTGGATAAGAATTCTGACTGATATTTGAGCATCTTATGTCTCTGAGGAAATGACTCTCTCTCTCTCTCTCTCTCTCTCTCTCTCTCTCTGTCTTATACGAGATATCAAGATGATTGATAGGCTTTTATTTTTGTATGATTAGCTAATGATTAGTCAATTAAGTGCACCCTGTCCTTGCTTTTACTTCCATCTTTGCTCTTTTGTGTCAGTTCAGGTGAGTTATCTTGTCAATATAAGAGCTGAATAGTATTTGAACATCCAAAACAATTTTTGGTTCAAAAATTTTATACACTTTCCATCTGGTTATGAGAAGGTTTTAACTTTTGAGATGTCATAATTCTCAAAATTAAAAACCAAACCTTCCTTTTTAAGGAATATTTAGCTATGTCATAAGCATATGATATCGAGTCTTTCAATTAGATACATTTTTAGAGAACTGTTGAGAAATTAGTGTCAGGTTGAGGCAAATTCCTCACTGATTCATACTCTGATGAATATAACAGCAGTGGAACCTGTTCCAGCACCCACTGAGAGTTATTTCAGGTATGACGTCAGCCCTCAGTGTGGTCACGGAGGAAGCTAACAGCCTTCTGATGAAATTCAGCTAATTTTCCTGATTGCAGACCTGCCAAAATGCTTGCTTTTGGATATTCTGGAAAGTCTGTAAGTCACTTGAGGTCATTTAATAAATCTCTTTCCTAATATTACTGAGAAAAGAAAACCTAGTTAAACCATACCAGGTCCCAGCTCCTTTAAGACTCAGAGATTATATTTCTCACTGCCCTGATCAAAAAAGAAGACTGCACTCCCTTATCTAGGGAACACCAGGAGCTCCTCTCTCTGAATACAGAGGCACTGCAGTAAATCCCCCCACATGGACACAGCCCCTGGTGTCTAGAAGTTGTTTCTTTAAATATTTTGTCATCAAGTACATCCAACTTTCTGCTTGGATTGTTCTGTAACACTTGTGGACTATTTAAAATAACCAATCAAAAAAAAAAAAAAAAAACAGATCACTTTGTCTAGTTAAGAGACAGGAGAGAATAACTTGAGGAGCACAGCCATTTTGGGACCTGAGAGATCATGCCATTGCTCTGAGAGCAATAAAGTGCCTTCCTCTAATGCTGGTGTTTGGGTGATTTTTTCTTTCTGATGGGTCTTGCTTCCTGGTATATTACTACATAGTATGGGATTTTTTTTATTTTCAATTCAGAAATTTTATGCTCAGTCAAATATATTATGCTCTCATAAAGTCCTCATATTCAGTTTTATTGTCATTTCCTATCTCTATTTCTGTCTCCAGCTAGAATATAAATTTCACAAATGTGAAGACTAAATTTACTTTATTTAAGGAAATACTCTGAGAACTTAAAACAGACACTGGAACACATTAAGCTCTGCAAACCTTTAAGTGAAATATTAATTTTCAAATTGAAAATTACATGTAGAAAAAATATGATTTTAACTTCCAGTTTAAGATAACGAATTAAAGGCAGATTCAGTGTGACTTGGTGAAACAAAAGAATTAGAATAAGGAGTGGACTCTTTTCCAAAGACAGAAAATCTGGAAAAGCATAGAAACACGGAGGATAAAGTGAGATGGTCCCACGTGGCAGAATGAGCTTAACAGCTGGAGGGACTAAGCAGGACATGTCTCCAGATGCAGCCTCCCTTGGGAGAGGGGAAACAAAGCCCTCATCCAAAGAGGCAAACCAGACAGCCCGCAAAACCAGGCTGGCAGTCCTAGAGGACAAGCCCATAGTCCTTGAAGCCCTTGAACACTTCTCAGGGTTTGGTGAGACAGTGGCTCTTCCTGACTAGGAGTTTAACATTGGAGAAGTGACTCTTTCCCACACTCCATGTCTCAGAGGGCCATAATCTGGTGTCATCTTGAATGGGTGCCTATTGTATGTGACTGATCTACCCCAGCAGGCCTGAAAACAAAGAATTATCATAGGTGGAGAGCATGGGGTGATCTAACACAACCCCAGTGTGTTACACAGAGGCAACAAGGAGTTTGTTGTGAGGAGGTTGAAATGGAATGCTGACATAGTGAGAGTTTCAGGCAGCAAGAGGCTTGGAAAAGCTCCTTTGGAGCAAGCCACACTAACTAAGGAAAGGAGACAACTCATTCTCCTAAGGGGAACTCCAGAGACTGTCAAATCTGAGCTGTAGTCAGATAAAAAGACTCTGTCTTCAACTGACCATCACCTCTACCTAACAGACTCCAATATTAGAGGCCACAGAAAGAAATGCCTTTAGTACTTTTTCTTTTGCTGTTTTTATTTCTTTTTTCCTGATATGGTAAAGACTGAACTCAGGGTTTTGCATGGGGTAAGTATTAGGTCATTGTGCATTACCCTCAGCCTTTTTATTTTTGCTTGGAGATGTGATCATATTGAATTTTCCAGGCTTCCTCTGGCCTAGGGCTCAACACCCTCCTGCCTCTGCTCCCAGAGACACTTGGGTTGCAGGGGAACAAGTCAGTATTTAGCTTTTTAAATTAATTTTTATTTTTTCTCTTTTTCTATTCTTCCTTCTTTTCATTGTTAATCTTAATTTCCACATTTCTCTGTTTTATAATGCTATTTCTAGCTTTTTTCTTTTTTGTTTTTAATTTTTTTATTTCCTGTCTGTGTATCTCTCTTTGTCTATTTATACTTTAAATCTCTTAAGCTTACTACTTTCTATTATTCAATTTATGTTTTCCTAATTCTGTATATTTGTTTCTTATCATACAATCTTTTTTATCTTTTGCTCCTTCATCTCCCCCTTCCTAATATTTATTTTCTTTGTAGATCATATTTATTTCTTTATTTCAGTTCATCCGTGTGGCATCCTTCTATCTCCCATTCCCCTACTCCCCTTACTTCAGGCCAATATTATTAATATCTGTACTCTAAAAATACTGCTACTTCATAAATTACCCTATATTACTGCCATTCATTGTTCTATGGGCATTGGTGGTGCAGCAGTTGGCTTTAAGTGATTTTAAGTATATTTCTTTATCTGGTTTGCTTAGGTATAGTACATTTTATAGTGGTTTGTTTACTCTCTGAGAGTGGCATTGGAGATTGTGATATTAAGAGAAAGCCACTCACTGAGAAGAGCAGCAAATAACACAGAAAGTGATACCCACCTCTACACATGCATAAATTACAAATCAGAAACACAAGAAACATGAAAATCAGAGCAATGCATTTCTAAGACACTATGATCCTTTAACAATAGAATCCAAAGATTCTGAAATAGAAGAAATGTAAGACAAAGAACTTAAAAGTCTACTAGTAAAAATGTTCAATGTCCTCAAAGAAGGAACTGAATGAAGTAAGGAAATCAGTACAAGATGTATGTCAGAAAATCATCAATGTAGAAGACAAAGTCAGCAAAATACATGAGAAATTCAGTGAGGAAATAGAGATTTTGAAAAAGAAAAACAGAAATGATAGAAATTAAAAACTCAATAAGCCAAATAAAAAACACAGTGGAAATAATCACTGATAGACTATATAAAGCAGAAGATACAATATGAGGGAAGGAAGACAAATTTGAAGAAATACTACATTCATATATCAACAAAGAAAAAAATAAAAGAACATGACTACAGTTTTCAAGAATACTGAGACATGATCAAGAGACCAAATCTAAAAATCTGTGGGATAGAAGAAAGAACTGAGATAAAAAGTAAAGTATGGAAATTTTATTCAATGAAATTGTAGCAGAAAATTCACCGACTCTGGGGAAAAATGGATATTCCCTTATAAATGACATTTAGTAGACCAAATAGACATGACCAGAAAAGAACCTATCCATGATACAGAGTAATTAAAATACAAAGATTATAGAAAAAGAAACAATATTAAAAGCTGCTAGAGAAAAATACTAATTTACAAAGAAAAGTTCATCAGAGTTATATTTGACCTCACAGCCCAGAACTTAAAATCTAGAAAAACATGGAATGATATATTTTAATCCCTAAATTTAAATAATTGCCAAACAAGATTATTATGTCTATCAAAACTATCATTTAAAATTGATGGAGAAATAAAGACATTCCAAAACAAGTACACCTTAAATAATATATGACCACCAACCACATAGAAGAAGACTCTTAAAAGAGTCTTACACATACAGGAGGAAGAAAGACAGTCTCCACCACAAAAGCACAATAAAGAATAAACTTCATGAGAGGAACAGAGAAACTAAAGATAAGTAGGAAAATATCAGCCATACCTTATATCAGACAAAATAGTCTTCAAGTTAAAATAAGTCCAAAGAGACAAAGAAAATCACTACATATTAATAAAGGCAATAATCAATCAAGAAGGTATAACACATGTAAATATATATTCACCAAACACTGGTACACACAACTTCATTAAAACTCAATTCTGGACTTAAAGGGACAGGTAGGTCCAGACACAATAATAGTCTGTAATGTCAACATGCTACTGTCATCAATAGATAGAACATCCAGACAAAAAAAAAAAAAATCAACAAAAAACCTTCAGAATTAAACACACCAATAGGTCAAATAGGCCTTAAAATCATAAACAGAATATTCTACTCAAAAGCTACAGACTACTCATTCTTCTTGGAGGCCTTTGGAACTTTCTCTAAAATAGATCATATTTTAGATCATAAATCAAGTTTTAACAAAGAAAACTCAAAACAATTTTTATATCTTATCAGATGATAATGGAATAAAACTGTAAATGAACAGAAAGAGAAATTACAGAAAATATACCAGTATATAGAGAAAAACTACATACTCTTAAATAAACAATGCATACTTGAATAAATAGAAGAAATTTTAAAATTCTAAGAAATAAATTAAATGAAAATTCAACATCCCTGATCCTTTGGGATACAGCAAAGGTGGTTCTAAGAGGGACTTCATAGCTATAAATGTCTACACTAAAAAATCAGAATGGGTTCAAACAACTTAAAGTTGTGCACAAGCTCTTAGAAAAAAAAGAAAAAATGAAATCCCAAACCA
>VMDO01021339.1:0-35611 GCA_007922755.1 Pedetes capensis
GCCAGAATTTTATTGAATATTTTTGCATCTAGATTCATAAGGGAGATGGGTCTATAATTCTCTATCTTAGATGAATCCTTTCCTGGTTTAGGTATCAGGGTGATGGTAGCTTCATAGAATGTATTTGGGAGTGTTCCCTCCTTTTCTATTCTTTGGAATAATTTGAGGAAGACAGGTATTATATCTTCTTTAAAAGTTTGGTAGAATTCTGCCGTAAATCCATCAGGACCTGGGCTCTTCTTTGTTGGGAGACTTTTAATTACCTTCTCTATTTCTGTATAGGTAATGTAGACTAAAGAGACTCTTGTGGCTATAATCAGCCTGAGAGCACATTCTTCCTAGGATGAATTTAAGAATCTTATTCAGCTCAAAACTCACTCAAATATTAGATGGACCCTGCAACTGCCTTGATCTCTCCAGCCCAAAGTGACTTCTATCTCCATTCTACTCACTGTAATAGTCAACCTGGAACTGGCCTAAAAATCAATCAGACTTCTAGACTATTCATTTGGGGACATGAAGGTCTTCACCCTGACCTGAAAGAGAATTATTTTATTCATTCAGGTAATATTTACGGAGTAATTCACTGTGCTGAGTAATAGAAATACAAGAGGACAAAAACCACAATACCACAATAAAGAGTTAAAAATAATAGGTAACTGCTCTTACAGAGTTTGTGATTTGGAAAGAAGGCTGACATTAGTTAAAGGATTACAATTATGAATGTTTGGCTATAAAATGAGAAAAATCTTTGAAGGCAAGAAACAGTTTGATTAATACTGACAGAAATAAGAAGTGGCATGGACCACTTTGGAGTGTCAGAGAAGACTTCACTGAGTAAAGGATGCCTGAAAGAGGATTTGAAGAATAAGCAAGCATTAACTAGGCAAAGATTGAGAGGACAAAAGAGCATGCAGGAAACATTCCAAAATCAAAATAAGTCCAATGTATCCAGAGTGCAAAGAGAGGGAGAGAGCTGGAATTCCACCATGGAGGTGGGTGGGCAGGACCTGTTGACATGTTTAGGCTAAAAGAATTCAATTTAACAGCAATGGGAAATCACTGAGGTAATTTTATGTGGTTTAAAAAATAATTTATTTATGTGCTAGGGGGTTGAACCTAGGGCCATTTCCAAGTGCTCTACCACTTAGGTGCATCCCCGGCCCTGCCTTTTTTGTGGTAATTGGGGATTGGACCTAGGGTCTCATACATACTTTGCAAGCACTCTACCAGTGAGCTGTATATCCAGCCCCCTTTTTAGTTTTTATCTTCAGGGTCTAAGTTATGCAGGGTGCCTCTGGTCTCAAACTTGCAATTCTCCTGTCTCCACCTCCTGAGCTGTTGGAATAACAGATGTGTACCACTGCATCGCCTGCAGCTGTACCACTGTGGCATCCGATCCTGTCAGACCTCTGAAGCTAAGCGGGGTCCGACCTGGTTAGTACTTGGATGGGAGACTGCCTGGGAACACCAGGTGCAGAAGGGTTGGGGGAAGGACCCATCAACCCACTCCCCAAAAACAATCAGCCACTGAAACCCTTCTGAATAGCAGAGAAGCACTAACAATAGTGTTTCTCCTGTTATATGTAGGGTCACTGTGAGTCGGACACTGACTCAATGGCACCTAACAACCACCACCACCACCACCATTGCACCTGGTTCCTGGTCCCTTTTCTACTTTTTATCTTGAGATAGGGTCTTGTTAAATTACTCAGACTATCTCCGGCCTTGAACTTGCAACCCTCCTGCCTCTGCCTCCCAAGATGCTATGATTACAGGCATGTACCACCAGGCCCTGCTATTTTTTATTTTTGTTTTTTGAAATGGTCTCACTATGCAATCGAGGGTAGCATCCAACTCTCAATCCTTCAGCCTCAGCCTCCTGAGTGCTGGGATTATAGGCATGTATCACTATGCCCAGCCTGAGGTGATTTTAAGTGGGACAGAAGAGACCACGCAAAGATGGAAAAAATTTTCCTATTTTGAAAAGATCATTATAGCTGCACTGTGAAGAACAAACTGGAGTTTGGCCAAAATGGACCTGGGAGAAAATCAGCTAGTAGTAGTGAAGTAGCGAGGTGGGAGAATGGAGAGAAGTAGACAGATTTGATATTTATACAGGAGATAAAACTGGTAGGACTCGAGGATGAAATTAGATATGAGAAATGGGGAAGAATAAGATATTTAGTTGACTTCTAGGTTTCTTGTTTAGCAACTACTTAGATTGTGGTACTAACTTATTAAAAAATAACAGTGAAAAACGATCTGGTGTGAAGTCAAAGACATGTTCCAGTTCAGACATGTTGAGAAATGTTTCACAAATCGGATATTATTTTATATAATGAGAGAACGGTTACCACAAGGACCATCAGATCTGGGATCAGGTTCTAATTCTGCCATTACAAATGGAAGTCTGATTTTATTTTATTTTTTCAGTACTGAGGGTTGAACCCAAGCCTAATGTATGCTATGCAAGTGCTCTAACACTAATCCGCACCCTACACTTTTTTTTTTTTTCTTTTTCATTTTGAGACAGGGTCTCATTTTGTTGTACAGGCTGCCTCTAACCTCAAACTCAAAATCCTTCTGCCTCTGCCTCCCAAGTTGCTGGGATTACAGATGTGTACTATGGCACCTGGCCAAAATGTTTATAATAATGAAAAGAATATATAATAATGAAAAGTGCCTATTTCATATTATATAGTAAAAAAAAAATCAAGGATATATAGAGTAAGAAGAAAAACTACACTAATGTACATTAAAAACTGAAAGAAAATATAGTGAAATAGTAATAATAGCATAGCTGGGGCTTGTACTTCCAAACTATTTTATTTTTTCTTTGTTTTCAGGTTTTAGTCAGGTACAGTAGCAAATGTCTATAATCCCATTGATTTTGGAGGCTGAAGCAGGAGGATTGAGATTCAAGTCCAGAGGCAGCCTGTGCAAATTTAGGGAGACTCTGCCTCAAATAAATACATTAACTGATTAATTAAGATCTAAGGAGTAGTTTAAAGTATTTGTTGAATGTGCAACATCACAAGCCCTATTTTAAGTTTCTTTGTTCTATAAAAATGTGGTAATATTTGTTTGAAATATTCAACAACAACAACCAAAATCTATTTTTAGTTTAGTCTGGAAAGTGAATTTCTCAAAATATGATATTCACATTCAAGTTTAGTTGGTATAGACATATTTGAAATGTTTAACAGAAATAAACCCCCTAAGACATTCATGTGGGAAATGGCAGCTCTGGGGTCTGTTTCCAGCAAATGCACTGGGTTAACCCCTGTGGTCTTTTCATCCAGAGAATCTCGCTCAGGTACTGCCATTTCACTTCCAATCAGACTACTTAGCAGTGAGGAATCTGTGCCTATATGTGACCTTGGCAGATTCACATTGGTTTCCTTTTTTCATGTACATTTAAAAACACACACCTAAGGACAGAAAAATTACCCAGCTTTAACAATTACTAGTATTTCACTATTCATGTTTTATCAATCCCTTCCAACTTTCCCCCAAATCATTATTAATTTTTAGTGTACACCTTACTAAGTTTCATTATGACATTTCCATACATGCATATCATTGTACATTGTTCATGTTCCACCGCCCCCATTACCCTCTCACGGTACCCATCCCTTCATCTGATCCCTTTCTCCCCACCAATGGTCCCCCTTTGCTTGCATGATTTATGTGTACATATGTGTATATAGATATTTATATATCATAAACATTTATACATAAATCCAGATTTTGCATTTGAGGGCAAAATGTGTATTTCTCTTCCATTCCATTATCCTTTCTTACTGCCCCCTCCTCTCCTTAGCCTCTTTCTTCCTCTACATAGTCTCCCTTCTACTTTCATGACATATCTAATAAAATATTGAATATATTGAAATCTAGCACCTGCATATGAGAGAAAATATAATGTTTGTCTTTCTGGATTTAGCTTATTTCACTTAAAATGATGTTCTCTAGTTCTATCCATTTTCCAGCAAATGCTATCATTTCATCCTTCTTTTGTTGTTGTTAGGTGCTATTGAGTCAGTGTCCAACTCATAGCGACCCTATGTACAACAGATGAAACACTATTGTCAGTGCTTCTTTGTTATTCACAGGGTTTTCTATGGCTGATTGTTTTTTGGGAGTGGGTTGTCAGGTCCTTCTCCCAAGCCTACAGCACCTGGTGTTCCCAGGCAGTCTCCCATCCAAGTACTAACCAGGTCCAACCCTCCTTAGCTTCTGAGAGCTGATGGGATCAGATACCACAGTAGTGCATCTGCAGGTGTCATCCTTTATGGCTGAATAAAATTCCATGGTGTATATACAGCACATTTTTCTTATCCATTCATCTGTTGATGGACTCCTAGATTGATTCTGTATCTTGGCTACTGTGCATAGTGCTGCAATAAACATGGATGAGCAGGTATTTCTACAGTATATTGACTTATACTCCTTCTGATATATACCCAGGAGTGGCATACCTGGGTCATAAGGTAGTTCTACTTTTAGTTTTATGAGGAACCACCATACTGATTTCCATAGTGACTGCACCAACCTACATTCCCATCAATAGTATACAAGTTTTCCTTTCTCCCCTCATCCTCACCAGCGTTTGCTGTTACTTGTTTTATTGATACTAGCCATTCTGACTAGGGTGAGATGCTCTCTCAATGTAGTTTTGACTTGCATTTCTCTGAAGGCTGAGGTGTTGAACATTTTTTTGCACGATTGTTGGCCTCTGTGTTTCTTCTTTTGAGAATTGTCTGTTTAATTAATTTCCTCGTTTTTAATTGGATAATTTGCTTTCTTGGTGTTTAAATTTTTATGTATTTTAGACATTAATCTCCTGTCTGATATATAGCTGGCAAAGATTTTTCTCCTACACTCTAGGCTGCTCTTTCACTCTGTTAAGTGTGTCCTTTGCTTGCAAAAGCTTTTAAATGTCATGCAATCTCACTTGTCAATTCTTGCTATTGCTTCCTGCACTATTAGGGTTCTGTTCAGGAAGTCCTTGCCAATGTCTATATCTTGAAATGTTTTCCCTATGTTTTCCTCTACCAGTTTCAAAGTTTCAAGTCTGTGATCAATTTTGAGTTGATTTTTGTACAGCATGGGAGAGAGAGATCTAGTTTCAATCCTCTACATGAGGATATCCAGTTCTCCCAGCACCACTTGTGGAAGAGGCTGTATTTTCTCCAGCTTTATACTTTTGGCACCTTTGTTGAACATCAGGTAGCTGCATCTGCATGGTTTATTTTGGGATACTCTATTCTATTCCATTGGTCTACAAGTCTGTTTTTGTGCCAGTACCATGCTGTTTTTGTTACTATGGCTCTATAGTGTAATTTGAAATTGAGTATTGTTTTACCCCCTGCATTGCTTTTTCTGCTCAAGACTGCTTTAATGGTGTGGGGGTCTTTTGGGCTTCTATATTAATTTTAGGATTGTTTTTTCTATTTCCATGGAAATATGTCACTGAAATTTTGATAGGGATTGCAAGAATTTGTAGATTGCTTTTGGTAATGTAGTGATTTTCACAATATTAATTCCTCTAATCCATGAGCGTGGGAGATCTTCCCATCTACTGTCTTCTTCCATTTCTTTATTCAGTGTTTTAAAGTCTTCATTGTAGAGATCACTTATCTGCTTGGTTAGGTTTATTCCTAGGTATTTTATTATGTTTGAAGCTATTGTGAATGGGATTATTTTCCTGATATCTTTCTCAGCCTTGTCAGTTTTGGTATAGAGAAAAGCTATTGACTTTTGTATGCTGATTTTGTATACTGTTACTTTGCCAAAAGTGCTTATTAGCTCTAAAAGCTTTCTGATGGAGTTGTTAGGGTCTTCTAAGTATAGGATCATATCATCTGCAAATAGGGATAATTTGACTTCTTCCTTTTCTATCTGGATCCCTTTTATTTCTTTCTGCTTTATTGCTATGGCCAAGAGTTCAATAATGATATTGAATAGCAATGGAAAAACTAGACACCCTTGTCTTGTTCTTTACTGTAGAGGAAATGCTTTTAGTTTTTCCCCACTAAGTGTGATGTTGACTGTAGGTTTCTCATATATTGCCTTTATTGCATTGAAGAATGTTCCCTCTATTCCTAGTTTCTTCAGAGCTTTTATCATGAGGGATACTGAACTTTGTCAAAAGACTTTTCACCATCTATTAAGAGGATTATGGGATTTCTGTCTTTGAGTCTGTTTATGTGCTGTATTACATTTATTGACTTGTGTATGTTGAACCACCCTTGCACCCCTGGAATGAAACCAACTTGATCATAGAGTATGATCTTTTTAATATGTTGCTGGAGTCAGCTTTCAAGTATTTTATTAAGGGTTTTTGCATCTATGTTCACAGGAAAATTGGTCTGTAGTTTTCTTTGTGTGTGTGTGTGTGTGTGTGTGTGTGTGTGTGTGTGTGTGTGTGTGTGTGTGTCTTTATCTGGTTTTGGTATCAGGATAATACTAGCATCATAGAAGAAATTTGGCAGTGATCCTTCCATTTCTATTTTATGGAATAGTTTTGAGGAGCACTGCTATTCATTTTTCTTTAAAGGTCTTATAGAATTCAGCAGTGAATCCATCTGGTCCTGGGCTTTTCTTTGGTGGAAGACTCATTATTACTGCTTCAATCTCACTCCTTATTATAGATCTGTTTAAGTTGTTTATATCCTCTTGATTTAATTTTCATAGGTTATATGTGTCTAGGAATTTATTCTTTCATCTAGGTTTTCCAGTTTTTTGGAACATAAGTTTTTGAAGTATTCCCTAACAATTCTCCAGATTTTACTGGTATCTGTTGTAATGTCCCCTTTTTTTATCTCTAACTTTGTTAAGTCTTCTCTCTTCTTTTTATTAATTTGGCTAAAGGTTTGTTGATCCTGTTTATCTTTTCAAAGAATCAACTATTTGTTTCATCAATCCTTTGTATTGTTCTTTTAGTCTCCATTTCATTAGTTTCTGCTGTGATCTTTTTTATTTTTTCCAGCTGTTGATTTTGGTATTGATACTGATTTTTCTTGCTTTTCTAAGACCTTGAGGAGCATCATTAAGTTATTTGTCTGAGTCCTCTCTAATTTTTTAATGTAGGCACTCATAGCTATAAACTTCCCTCTTAGAACTGCCTTTGCTGTATCACAAAGGTTCTAGTGGGTTGTGTTTTCATTTTCATTTGATTCTAGGAATTTTTAAATATTCTCTCCGATTTCCTCAATGATCCACTGATCATTTAAGAGTGTATTTTCCAATCTTCATGCATTTGTATAGTTTCTGTGATTTCTCTTGTGTTGATTTCTTGTTATAGTCTATTATGGTCCAGTGAGATACAAGAAATTATTTTGATTTTTTTCTATATTTAAGACTTGACTTATGGCCTAAAATGTAATCTGTTTTAGAGAAAGTTCCATGGGCTGCTGAGAAGAATGTGTATTCTGTAGCTTTTGGATGCAATGATTTGTAAATGTCTATTAAGTCCATTTGATTTATTGTGGTGTTTAACTCAGAAATTCTTTGTTGATTTTTTTTTTTGGGGGGGGTCTGGATGTTCTACCTATTGAGGAGAGTGGGGTAGTGAAGTCTCTCATTGTTATTGTATTTGGACCTCTGTTCCTTTATATCCAGTAGTATTTGTTTTATGAAATTGGGTATACTGATGTTTGGTGTGTACATATTTATAATTATTTTATCTTCTTAATGGAGTGTTTCCTCTATTAATGTGTAGTGACTTTATCTCTTCTGATGAATTTTAGCTTGGTATATTGATTTTTATACTTTCATTTTTGGTCTGTGAGAGTCCTTGCCAGTGAGATGTAATTCTTGTATACAAATTACTGGATCTTGCTCTTTAATCCAATCAGCTACTCTATGTCTTTTAATTGGAGAGTTAAGACCATTTATATTTAGGGTTATTACTGAGAGAGGCTTGCTGATTCTTGTAATTGTGTTAGGTGTCTTCCAGGTTGGTTCCCTTATCATTTGTTCTTTTCGTGTGTGTGTGTGTGTGTGTGTGTGTGTATGTGTGTGTGTGTGTACTGAACCCAGGGCCTTGTGCATATTTTGCAAGCTCTTTGCCACTTAGTTGTACTCACAGCCTCCCCCTTTTTTGGTTTTTTAATCTTGAGACAGGGTCTCACTAAGGCTGTCTCTGAACATGATCCTCCTGCCTCCACCTCCTAAATCCCTGGGATTATAAGTGTGAGCCATCATGCCTGGCTTATTCTTTTCTATCTCTCTTATTCATATTCAAGGTTTGCTGGTTTTTTGAGTCAGACATGATTGATTCTTTTCTAGTTCTTATTAGTTTATCTGTTCCTCTCATGAAATTTCTTCTTCCCTGTACTCTCATGGTAGAGATTGTCTTTCTTCCTTCTGTGTGTAGGATTCTATTAAGCATATTCTGCAATGCAGGATACAATTGGTGGTCATGAACTGCTTTAGTGTGTTCTTGTCTTGGAAGGTCTTCTCCATTGATTTTAAATGATAACGTTGCTGAATATAATAATCTTGGCTGGCAGTTATTTACTTTTAGGACTTGAAATCTATCATTCCATGGTTTCCTGGATTTTAGGGTTTGTGCAGAAAGGTCTGATATAATTCTGATGGATTTTCCTTTTTAAGTGAGTTGGTGTTTTTCTCTTGCAGCTTTTAATATTTTTGTTGTTGTTGTTGTTCTGCAGTCTTGATATTTTAATTATAATGTGTCATGAAGAGGTTTTTTCTCATCATGTCCATTTGGGGTTCTAAATGCCTCTTGTGGCTGCATATTAAGTTTTTCCTACAGATTTGGGAAATTTTCTGCTATAATTTCATTGAATAGCTTTCTGTGCCTTTTTTTTTTTTTTTTTATCTCATCTCCTTCTTCCATCCCCCAGATTCTTAGATTTGGTCTCCTGATCATGTTTCAGTGTTGCTGGAAGTTGTGGCCATATTCTTTTTTTTTTTTTTTCCTTTATTGATATCTGAATGTAGTATTTCCTCAACCATATCTTCCATCCCAGATATTCTTTCTTCAGCTGATCTAGTCTATTGGTGATACTTTCCACTGTGTTTTTTACTTGACTTACTGAGTTCTTCATTTCCAACATTTCTTTTTTTTTTTTTCTTCTTCTTCTTCTTCAAAATCTCAGTTTTCTTGCTGAATTTCTTGTCCATTTTGCTGACTGTCTTTTACATTGTTGACTGTCCTATCTAGGTCCAGAATTGATTTCCTTATATTCCTCATCTGCTTGTTTGTATACTCTTTGAAGTCATTGATCATTTTTACAAGTACACCTTTGAATTCTTTGACATTTCAATCATATCAGTATTTTTGGAGTCATTAAAGAAGTATAGTCTTTTGAAGGAGACGTGTTGCCTTGCTTGTTTGTTTTGACTGTCTTGTGATTTGTGCATCTGTTGGGTATATATCTTTTCCAGTTTTATTTGGGGGTCATCTTAGTAAGTGGCTTTCTCTTGAGAGTTCAGTCCCCAGGGGCATTTTGAGAGAAGACAAAGCTCTGTAAAAGGTACATTACAGAACCAAACCAGATAAAGAAATACACTTAAAATCAGTTAAAGCCAACTACTATACCACCAATACCCACAGAACAGAAAATGGTAACAATAATATAGAATAAGCTATGGACTTACAAATTATTTAGGGTGAAAATAAAACTATCAATTGCTTGAAATAAAAAGGGAAGAGGGCAGAGAAAGAAGAGAAAGAAAGCAGCAGCAAGAGTTAAGTACATGAAAGGAAAAAGAAGGAGAAGTATTTTACGAAGAGGGAGAGAAATAAGCAAAAGACAAAAACCAAACAAACAAAAAAACAAAACCCTGCTTTCAGAAAAAAGAAAAGTATGTGTGAACAAAATTAGATCAATGTAAAAAGAGGCAAAGTAAAAAACCTAAGAGGTTTCTTTTTTGAAAAAAATTAAAATGATAGTAGAAGTATGATATATAAAAAAAGAGAGATATACTGGCAGTAAAAGATAAAAAAAGAAAACTAAAAATGAAAGAGGATAACAATTACTTTGGAGGAGAAACGAGAAAAATAAAATTAGAGAGAGAAAGAGAGAAAGAAAAATAAAAAAGAACAAGATAGATGGAGAGGGAGAGAGAGAGAGAGCAAGAGAGAGAGAGAGAGAGAGAGAGAAGGGGGTGGGTGACAGAGTGAAGTTTGGAGTGGCTTCTTCCTGTGTCCTCTAATATTGGAGTCTGTTAGGTGGAAATGATGGTCAGTTGAAGCTGGAGTCTATTATCTGACCTCGGCTCGGGGTTGCTCATCTCTGCAGTTCCCCTCAAGAAATGGGGTCATCTCCTCACCCCAAGATGTAGGGCTACTGTCCACCTTGCTGAGCCTCCTGCTGTTTGCACTTCTATTGTGTCAGTGTTCCACCTTCCTCCTCTCTGTAACTGCCTGCCACAGCTGTGTCCCATCCTGGGGTTGTGGCACATTGCTCCCAGGCTCAGGCTTCCAAAGTAGCTCAGTAAGTTCCCTCTTAAGGTGGCACCCATTCACAGCCCTCTAATATATGAAGCATGGCAATATGGATCTCTTCTCCAAAGCTGACCTCCCCACCCCATCCCCCTGCCAGTCAGGAGGAGCCACTGTATTACCAAATCTGCAGAGTAGATCCAAGGGCTTCAAGAACTGTGGACTTGTCCTGTGGGACTGCCCGTCTGCTCAGCAATGTTGACCCACTTAATTTTGGGGTAAGGCTTCTAGTGCTGCTCCCATTAGGGAGCCACTGCTGGTTCTAGTTGCCGTATCCCTCTGACGTCTGCACTCTGAGACTGTCCTTTTAGTTCTTTTGTAATCCTGAGCATTTCCAGCCTTTCTCTCTTTGGAATAGAGTCTATTCTTTCCTATCTTGAGTCCTCTGTTTGATTTTATCACATAGAGGCTGTCTCTAACCTGCCATCTTACACCAGAAGTGCCCCTCCCAATTTTTCAAGGGTGGAGTGGGCACTGGAATATTTTAAAACAAATCTTAGAAACAATTAGATAAAAATTTCTAGTTAGAATACTTTTTTTTTTTGCAGGGGGGTGCTGCTGGGAACCCAGCCCAGGGCCTTCCACTTAACCCACCTATACTCCCAGTGACTCAGGAGACTGAGCCAAGAGGCTCACAAGTTTGAGGCCAGAGGCAGCCAGTGCAACTTAATGAGACCCTGTCTCAAAATAAAAAAATAAAAAAAGGGCTGGGTGTTCAGCTCAGTGGTGGACCACGTGCTGAGCATGAGTGAGGCTCTGGGTTTAACCCATGAGGACTACAAAAAATAATAAAAAAAAATAAAAAATTATATTTTGCTTTATCAGAGCCCCAGCCCCAGCTAGCAAAAGCTATAAAGAGACTTGTGCTCTTTCAATTAAAACTGGATACTGAAAATATTAAAAATTTGAAGATATTAAAAAAAATTCCAAAGGACAAGCCCCAGCTACACTACTATTACACTGCATTTTCTTTAGTTTTTAATGGGCTTTGTATAGTTTTTCTTCTTACCCTATATGGCCTTTTATCCTGATTTTTAAAGATATTTTTAAAAATTCAAAGATATTAAAAACCTGACTCAGATTCATATTGCTAGGAGACACAGACATTATTGACTACTCCCTTGCTCTTCAAATTGTGATACTTGGTGTAGCAGCACTGCCATCCCCCAGGAGCTTGTCGGAACTGAAAAGTATTTCAGGACCAGCCCAGACCTTCTGTACATTTTAACAAGCTTCCCAGGCGACTCAGCCAAGAAACTGAGGCCTAAAGAGATTAAGTCTCTCATCAGAAGTAGAACCCAGAGTACCTGACTCTGAGACCAGGTGTTTTTCCTCATATGACACTGCCTCTTGAAAAACTTGACTCTATCCCAGACCTCTTGGACTTTCATATCCTTCATGAAACCAGTTCAATAAGAAGTAAATGAGTTCTCCACATGATGACCTTTTAATTCATATGAGCCTTACATTTTCTCATATACAGTACTATAGTACATTTAGAGTAGAATCTATAAATTAATCAAACATCTTTCTTCTTCGAGTAAAAGGATAGACCTTTTCAGCAAGCATGTCTTCAAGGGGACCAATTTAATTAATGGCTACATATTTTTTTTTTAAAGTTCAGTACTATAGTCTCCTTATGCAGAGAATATACTATTGAGTACAGGTAAAAACTTGCGCTTTTAAGCACAGAATCAATAAACCCAGGACTCAAAGTCAATGAAGCTCATTTTCTAATTGTGATTTCACTAAAAATGTTCAGAAATGAGAGAGAAAATGTAGTACCGTCTGCTCCCATCAATAACCAAACCTGGTCATTTTCAGAATTTATAGCATTAATATTTTATTAACAATAAGGATACTGTACCTGTATTTTGTTTCACTTTTCACCTTAATGAAAGTATAATAAAAAAGCATAACAGCATTTATTAAGATTTGTTTTAGCAACTAGGAGAGGAATGGATAAAGGGAGAGGAAAAGTTGATCAATAGGTACTAAGCTGTAGTTAGAAGCAATAAGTTCTGGTATGCTAAAACACAATATGGTAATATAGATAACAATAACGTACTGTACATTTCAAAAAGATGAAAGGATTTTGAATATTTCACCATAAAGAAATGACAAATGTTGGGCAGGGAATGAATCTCAGTGGTCGAGTGCTTGCCTAGCCTGCTGGAGGGCTTGAATTTCATGCACAGAACCACCAGTTAAAAAAACAAATAAATAAATAAATAAGAGAAAAAGAAAAAAAAAGAAATGATAAAATATTTGAGGAAATAGATGTATTTATCCTGATTTCAACATTATATAATGAATACATTTACTGAAACATCACATAGTACTCCATCAATATGTTCAATTTTTTGAAATTCATCAGTTTAAAAATACTACAAATAATTTAAACTGGGTATAGTGGTACATGCCTGTAATCCCACCACTTGGGAGGCTGAGGCCAGCGTAGGCTATGGAGTGAGAGACTCTGTCTCAAAAAATCAAAATGACATTTTTCAAATTTAAAATATATATTTAGCAATTATATACTTGAAGTTTATTCAAGAATTTAACAACTTCAATGAAGCAGCGAAAGAAATAAAATCAAGACATTAATCTGCCAGGAACAGGGTTAGCTGTGTGTTCACTGCCACCTTCAGTTTATTATCAAATGAAAAATTTTGAGAACTTCACTGGGAAAGGAAAAGAGGTACTCTGAGTGCTGCTCACCTTTCTTTTAAAAAATACTTAGTAATTTTTTCCCTAAATTTTTTCTGGGGTTTTTTGTTTGTTTGTTTGTTTTTTGAGACAGGGTCTCACTGTGTAGCCCAGGCTAGCCTGGAACTTGCTATGTAGACCAGGTTGGACTCGAACCAGCACTGTGCCTCACAGGTGTGCACCACTACATTCGGCTTCCCTAAGTGTACTTATTGATACAGTCTTAATATTATACCACCTTTTTCCTCTTCTCTACCCACATTCTCCTTTGAGTGTCTATCTACAAAGATTTAAATATATCCATAATTTATAATTT
Organism: Pedetes capensis; assembly: GCA_007922755.1. Classification (NCBI taxonomy): domain Eukaryota; kingdom Metazoa; phylum Chordata; class Mammalia; order Rodentia; family Pedetidae; genus Pedetes; species Pedetes capensis. The sequence goes on from VMDO01021339.1 coordinate 13,509, forward strand.
CAGCTGTCTTTTTCTTTTAACTTTAGACTCATACAGCCAACCATTTTCTTGACCAAGATATCTAATGTTGTTGTTAGGTGTTGCTGAGTCTAACAGGCACCTGAAACTCAGGATGTTCAAAATTCAATTCCTGACCTGTACAACTCCTCCTTCAATCTATGCAAATCACAGTTCTCCCCATTTAAGTTTATGGCAACTCCATTTTCCAACTTGCTCAAGTTCTAAACCTTTCATCATCTCTAATTCCCCCCTGTTTCTCACAGGGAGGATTCAGAAATGAAATCCTATTGCTTCAATCTCCCAAATACTGCGTATCTAGAAAACTGACCAAATCTCGCTACCTCCCTTGCTACTGTCTGGTCTAAGCCACCACCACGCCTTACCTAAATTACTGCAAGCTTCCTGGCAGATCTCCCTGCTTCTGATGCTGTACAATTTACAATTTAGTGTTAATAAAGCTTCAAGAGCAATTTTTTAAAAACTAAGTCAGAGGTCTCTATTCTGTTCAAACCCTTCAATTCTCCCCATTTCTCTCAGAATATAAACCAAAGTCCTTCCAACAATACAAGACCCTTCATAAGGTGGGGGGAGGGGGATGACTCCTGTGACCCTTCTGACCTCTCTTATTACTCTCTCCCCTGGTTCACTTCTGCCTTGAACTCACTGTACAACCATCACTGCTCTCCTATCTCTGCTCTCCATCTTCTCTTTGGGATATTATATCAAATATCCACTTTTAATCCTTTGACTACCAATTTCAAATCAAAATATACGACAGTATATTATTTCCAGAAACTTCATTATAGTGAACAAAACAAGAATATGATTAGCAAAATAATTGGAATGCATAAGTAAAATTATAATAAAATTAGTCGTGTGCACCATTTGAATACAAAAATTCTCATAAGAAAAAAATGTATAATCGGCTAAATAAGAAAATCTGGCATGTAATCACTGTAACAAAAATTTAGTTGAAAATACAAAAACAATGACAGGAAAATCAATGATAGGTACAATAATGATATATTTTATGACTGGTAAGTTATAAAACAATTCTTATACAATGGTACATTGTGCACTGGACAGATAGTTTTTTATTCTTCTCTCAAGTTTACTTTTTGAACAATTAGGACATCCTCTTCTTGGAGTTCCTTCGACAAGCAGATGATCACTCACATTGACCATGAGTCAACAAGCAGATGATCGTGAGTTTTGCAGTGTCTGAAGGTCCACCTTTGGCTCTCTTGTGTTTTACTTTACTGTTGTATTTACCTGTGGCAATCATTTTCTCTGCCAGTGGAACTACAAATTAAAGGGATTTTGTCTTATTTCTGGATGTTTTCTTGTATAGGATCCATACATTAACAACAGCTACCATTTGTAATATACAATTTGTAAAATACTTTTTTCCACCATTTTCTTGATTTTTTTTGTCAAATTCATGCACACTCACTTTTTGACATGTGTGTCCTGATGGTAGCTGAAGGGGTTAAGTCTTTATTCAGAGATCACCTCCCAGTAAGGCCTATCATGACCAACCCATTTACAGTAATATTGCAATCAGTCCCTTCCCCACTGGAAAAAAAAAAAGAAAAAGAAAAAAGAGTAGCCTATTCTTACTGAGGGCTGGGATTTAGCTCAGTTGGTAGAGCGCCGCTCTGCAGTCTCTGAGGTCCCCAGTTTGATTCCTAGCACTGCAAAAATGAGAGAAGGATGTGGCAACCCACTCCCAAGGCAATTCTGAAACAATCTGCCACTGAAAACCCTATGAGGGTCTCTATGAGTCGGACCCGACGGCACCTAACAACAACAACAACATGCTTACTGAACTCAGCTAGCAACAGAATATGGAAGAAGGTACCAAAATCAAGAGAAGTACTCCCTTGAGAAAAGAGAAGTCATCCCAGCACTTGGAAGGCTAAGGCAGAAAGACATGGAGGTTGAGGTCACACAGCAAGACTTTGTCTTGACTGCTCCCCACAAAGAAAAGAAAATAGAATATCAGATTCCCTAAAACCTTTTTTGTGAGTCCTCCAGTTACGCGTAGGGACTTGAAAAGCAAACTGTATGCAAGGGATAAAGAAAAGAATTCATTTACCAAAAGGCATCTATGCTCAGAGGCTTTATCTGAGTCACTGATACACAGCTGTGATACACTCATAAAAGAGACTCAAATGGAAAACACCCACAATTTAAAAGTACAGTGAAGCACTTCCTTGCCCACACACAGCAAAAGAGAAACAGTGAGAAAATACTATATCCTAGCTCCAGTACATGCAACAAAATTAAATTTTTGATCCACATGCCTGTTAATAGTTTGTCTTTAAGAAAGGAGACTTTATAGCCAAGTGTTGTGTCACATATCTGTAATCCCAGCTCCTAAAGAGGCTGAGGAAGGTGGATTGTGATCTGAGGCCATAGGCAGCCTGCACAACTTAATGAGACTCTATCTCAAGACAAAAAATAAAAAAGGGGCTGAAGGTGTGGTTTAGTGGGAAAGCATCTGCCTACCATGCACAGGTCTTGGGCTTAATCCCCACATACTTAAAAAAAGAAAGAAAGAAAGAGAGAAAGAAAAGAAAAAGAGCTTACCTTAGACTTAATGCTTAGCTTTAAAAACAGAAAAAAAACCTCATCATCATTTTTTGATATCTTCCTGAAGGACAAATTTAGTTAAATTAATTATTACTTATTTATTCTTTTTTGTGCTAGTGGGGATTGAGCCCAGTGTTTTGTGCATGGTAAGTAAACACTGTACCACTGAGCAACATCCCCAGGCCCAAATGGAATTGTAAATAAATACATAAATAAAGTGGTTAGTAATTGTATAAGACCTGTGTAGTCATAGTAGTTTTATAAGAAAACAAAATGAGTGAAAAAACTGTAATAACTTTGACTTAATTATAGTATTGGTAAGACTTCTAATTGTGTCCAACTCATTTCTTCCTAATACATGAGAACAAAAGCACTGATTAACAATATAGTACAAAATGACTCACTTTTTTTTTTTTTTTTTTTTTTGGCGGAGCTCGGAATTGAACGCATAGCCTTGAGCATGCTGGGCAAGCACTGTACTACTTAGGTACATTCCCAGCCAATGAAATACCCATTTAAGCATTTATCTAGAAACAGTTTGTTGTTGATGCTGTTTTAGAAATTCTAAATACCTATGTAGAAAATTTTTCCTCTACTCCTAAGTAAAACTTCTTTTTGCAATTAGCTGCACCAGCTTTAAAAGACAGATGGACAGCCTGCACGGTGTCCAGATCCTTTTTTTTTTTAATCTTTTGTACCAGATAGTTTATTCATTCATCAAGTACGTTTTGAACACCAATAGGCTGTGCACTAGTCTATACTAGTGGCTCCTTCTCTCTCCCTCCTTAAGCCTTTGATATCTGACATCAGCTTCCTCCACCACCTCGTAATAATGGTGGTGTATTAGGTGCCGTCGACTTGTATCCACTCATAGCGACCCTCATAGGGTTTTCAATGGCTGCAGATCCTTTGTTTAAGAGTTGGCAAATGGGTAACCTTGACCACAGTCAGGCTTCTGGGAAGCACTGATCCCAATAAAATCCTATTTCATCATCTTGCAAGGCTAGCACAAAGAAAGGAGCCCAAGCTAAAAGAAATGTCAAAAGAAGATTAAATATGAAAATCCTTACCACTCAAATGTGTGACACATATAGCCCTTATTATTTTTTTAACACAGATTTACAATATAAACCTACAAAAATGAAAAGACTGACCTCATTCCTCTTTTTTGTGTGTGAGACAGGGACTTGCTAATAGCCCAGGCAGGCCTGGAACTCACGATGTAGCACAGGCTGAGCTCCAACTCTCAATCCTCCTGTCTCAGCCTACCGCTTGCTAGGATTACAGGGGTGTGCCACCATCCCTGGCTCCAACTCCAGTGTTAAAAATTTTAATATATCACTCAACTAGGTAGAACCTCAACAACTGGTATGAACTCAAACTAACCTTTGGGAAGTGGGAACAAAAAGCAACACCTGAGGGTTCCTTTCCAATGTACAGCAAAACAGGAAGCTAATGTAAGAAAATCATTTTTTAACTCTGAAGAGAAAGGGGCAGTATCTTCATAAAACATCAGTAGAAGTAAGTGAATCTCGTTACTATTTGGCACAAAAAGTCTCATGAATTTTGAGAAGAGTTCAAAAGACAAAATAAAAATTTAAGTTTACTTTTAATTATATGCTTTCTAAATGAAAAATTTCTTTAATGATAACAAAGGATGCTATTTAGTGATCAGAAGAGACTCACAATTCAGAAATGTTTAAAGTATTATACATACCTTGAAGCATAATAAATTATGCTGGTTACCTTGGCCATTGTTTGTTATTACCAAAAGCCACATTATTTACTTTGCTCCACAGAGAATTTGAGCATCCACAAACTTTTCCTTGAGTGTCTACACATTGATTACATCTTCAGCAACATGGAAACCAAATAAGGGCAACTCACTGCAACTCCACATTGGCTACCCATGGATGAGAATATGTGAGTAACTAATGGAAACAAGGCAGGGACTGTTGGAGTCCATGAATATTTCAGAAGAATAATGAAAAACTATGCCAGATGGGTTTGTTTGCAGCTGGCTAACAACTAAATTTCTGACCAAAGCCAAATGCTTCCTTACATAATTTATCAAATACTTTTCAATTCCCTTCTACTACTACTCTTCTCTTTTCATTCGCTTTCCTTTTACTTTTCTTTTTAAAAAGAGCCACACTATCATCACTTCTCATTCAAGTGGTGCCATTACGGAAGGGAAGAAAAGAACATCTGTGTGCCCTGCGGCTACTGATTTGAAACATGAGAATCCAGGTGTTATTACTGAAGCAAAAATGGACAAAGGAAATGGTATGAAACCCTAACCTTTTTTAAACAAAGTAGTTTAAAATAAACACTAATTGCCAAGCATTAGCAGCAATACAAATCAACTCCACTTAGCAGTCAAAGGTTAAAGCACATCCCTCTCAGAGCCCACTGGTTCCTGTCTGTCTATATAGGCTTGTCTTTCAACATTCTAACCCTGCATTCTAGATGGGGCTGGAGCTTACTCAGTTGGTAGAGTTGATCTGTGCACTTTGAAGCCCTGGGTTCAATCCCTAGCACTGCAAAAATGGGAGAAGGATGTGGCAATCCATTCCCAAAGCAATCCTGAAACAATCAGCCATTAAAAATCCTATAAATAGCAGAGAAGCACTGACATAGTGGAGGGCATAGCACAGTGTCAACGAGTGTTTCATTTTGTTATACATAGGGTCACCTGACTCTATAGCACCTAACAACAATATATTCTAGATACAAAAGCAACCAAGTTTGCTCATATTCTCAAGTTCTTTTAACAATAACAAATAATATTTGAGCATTAGTATGTGCCAAGCACTATTCTAAGTACAAGTATTTAACCCTTACAACAATCCCAAAAGGACACGGTGCACTACTATTAGATAAAAAGAATTTAATAACTTGCCCAAGGCATTGGAACTTACATTCTTAAACTCTGCCAAACTACAATTCTAAAGATAGTAAATTAGTATTATTTCTTTCAAATACAGGTTGCTTCAAAATCCTGCACACTACTATAGCTTTGCTATACTCTATTTAAAACCATTGCTGAAGATCTTAAGTCTTAAATCAGAGGTTTAAAATTTTTTAAACCTTTACGATTGACAAAACCAGTGTGGTAGCCAGCCAGATGACTCCCAGAGATTACCACTTCCTACTATTCATAGCCTTGTGTAGTCCCCTCTTACAATTGACCAGGCTGGTCCTGGTAACCAATCACATAGGGCAGAAATGATGGTATGTTATTTCTGAGACTGACTTATAAATAAGTTTGGTTTCTGTCATGGGGGGGGGTGTCTCTCTCTCTCATCACCTGCTCTGGCAGAAGCCAATAACCATGTCATTAAGACATATGGGCAGCCTACAGAGAGGCCCAAGTGAGGTGAGGAACAGACATCTGCCAACAACCATACAAGTTGAGGTTGGAAGCAGATTCTATAACCTTAGTCAAGCCTGGAGATTAATGCAGCCCCTGCAAAAGCCTAATAGCAACCTCATGAGAGACAGTTAAAACCCACCAGCCACAGTACTCCCTGACGCCTGACCCTCAGAAATTGAGATAATAAATATTTGTTGTTGTTATTATTGGTTGTTGTTTATTTGCTTTAGTTTGGTTTGCTGCTCAGACTGTGCCTAGGGCCTTGTTCATGCTAAGCACAAACACTACCACTGAACTATTCTGCCAGCCCATGCTTATTTTGAGTGCTGAATTTTGGTGTTGTTTGTTCCAAAGCAAAAGTAAATTAATATAATCAAGCAGCCATACTGACAAGTTTATTTATAATAAAGGTGTTAAAAGAAAAAGTATCTTAACATTTCTAAATTAAAAGCTGGAATAAGATCGGTTCTTTTAATGACTGATTCCTCAAATCTACATGTCAATCTAATTTTGTTGTTGTTGTTGTTAGGTGCCCTCGAGTCGGTATCCAACTCATAGCGACCCTCATAGGGTTATCAATGGCTGACTGTTTCAGGATTTTAGAAATGTTAAAAGCATATGTAAAGCTAGGTGTGGTGTTGGAAACCTGTAATCCCAGCACTTGGGAGGCTGAGGCAGAAGACTCAAAAGTTTGAGGCTGGCCTGGGCTACATAGCAAGGCTTTGTCTCAAAAACTGGGGGTGGGGGAAAGCCTATGTAAGATTTACTTCTTGATTTAATTACTGCATCTAGCTAATGACATGTCATATTATTTATTTAATACATAAAGTATTCATTACTGGAATCTGATGATTAAGTAGAAAATTAAAACTCATTTTTTAACAATGTACATAGAAGACTCCTTATCTTTAAAATATTCTAGGATATTATTGATGGGATGGCATAGTATCTAGAATCTATTCCAAAATAATTCTATAGTGGTAGATAAGACTAAGAAGGAGGAAGATGAAGATGAATATTGGTAATAAGCTGATAATTAGTTGATGGGCACATGGAAATTCACAGTGTTATTCTCTCTACTTTTGAGTAGAGAGTTTGAATTTGCCCATAATAAACTTCTAAGAATTTTGCCCAAACAAAATAAAACATATTCTATATTGTATAATTTCCTACTCTACCACCAGAATCCATCAAAACTTCTACAGTATTAACCACAGTGAGACCCCATAAGGTCAAGGTGATGCGACATAGTTTGTAGAAATACATCTTACCAAAAATGGGGGGGGGGGGGTAATTAAATCAAAGCACGTTCTACACTTTTTTAGAAAATAGTTTGCTTTTTAAAGTAAAACTTTTACTACTGCAACATGTATGAGTTATACTTGCAGATGATTTTCAACTAGCTATTAAAAGAAAGGGTTGTACTTACTGAGTCCTTTTACATTTACATTGTTGAGTACTGTTAACCAACTTATATAACTTGTTTATGTGGCTGCATTTGGTCAATTACTGGAGATAATCTATTCTTAAAACAGATGGGCAACCCAAAAACTGTACTTCTGTAACTCTCATGTGCAAAGTTGTTCCTGTTTTTCATTTAGAATGTGATTTGGGTTACCATATAAGAAGTTCCTTTTAAGTACTAATGCCCTGCTTTCCACTAGATTAAAAAGGCAGGCTCTTTTACAGCTAAGAATGGTGAGGCTCCTTTGAGACTATTCTTCAATAGTGAAAGGGGTCTGGGCCTAGATGTGGACCCAGAAGAAACTGTGTTCTGGTTCTGCCACTAGTAATGTAAACTTAGGCAATTAACATCTCTGAATATGACTACAAATTATTAATTGTTACTAAATCCAGTGAGATAAAAAGACAATAATATGGGTAACAGAAATATGTCAAAGTTCAAAGTTATGAATATACTTTAAGATTAATGATGATGAAACATGCCATAGCATACAGAAATACCTCTTAGAAGCATAAATAAGAATGGGGTAACTACAGGTGTCTGAAGGAAAGAACTAGACGGCTAGAGACAAGGATGAGTTACATTTTTGTTTTTCTTGGTGCTGGGGACCAAACCCAGGGCCTTACCCATGCTAGGCAAGTGCTCTACCACTGAGCTTTATCTCTAGTAAAATGTACGTTTTTTAACACAATTGTTTGGTATCTTCTGAGAATGACATCACATTAACATGCTATTTTAAATGTTTTTAAAAAGTTAAAAATAAATAAAATTAGGTGTCAGTAAAAAATAGGTCATAATCTCACAGATTGCTTTTGAATATCTAAGGAGAGTTCTAGGAACATCTTAAATCCCAACAAAGTGCCAAATGTTTAACCTAATCAATTATGTTAATGAAAATATTGCTAATATGTATTGTGCAATTACATCCTGCTAAGTATCTACAGCCATACCACCTGGGCATCCAAACTGGTCAGTTCTTGAAAGCAAAGCAGGGTCTGGCTTGGTTAGTAACTGTGTGGGAGATCACCTGGGAATACTGGGTGCTATAGGCTTGGGAGAAGGTCCCTGCAGACCACTCCCAAAACAATCAGCTATCGAAAACCCTATGAATAGCAGAGAAGCAATGACAATAACGCCAGGCATGGCAGAGTGTAGGGGAGTGTTTCGTTCTGTTGTACAAAGGGTCACTATGAGTTGGACCCAACTTGACAGCACCTAACAACAACAAAGCTCTACAGCAAATACTATATCTGCATTATCAACTGATAGCAGGTATTTCAACATCAAATTCTTCCATATAGTTAACTAGTATACATTCTTCTAGAGTCATTTCAAATGACCTAAATATTCTAGATGGGAATGGTTTGAATGGTTAGAACCCACTCAAACTGGCTATAGATAGGTGTATGCTATGTAAACTCTAAAATGTTGAAGAGCTTTTGGTTCACTGACTTATGGCTACAGAGCACAGATGCATTCCAAATGTGCTATTCTAAAGCCTGCCACAAAACTACTGTGCACTTTAACCACAAACTGAAGCTTTGCAAAACAAACACAAAACAGACAAATTATTTACTAATTAATACTTCATACATTTTCCTAACTCAAAAAGTAAATTTCAGCTTGCACTCTGGGCAGTTTCAATATTTTTCTAAATTACGGTATCTTCAGACATCATCTTTAAAAACTGATTTAAATTAATATGTATACATAGTTGGTTTCTTTCACAAAAGAGGAAGGAAAGGAGGGGAGGGAAGAAGGAAGATAAAGTATGCATAACTTTGGTCTATAAATAGAGGTAGGTGTGACAATGGAAAAAACACAAAAATCTGGGTCTGCAGCCTTCAAGTTCTAGCTCCACCACTTGCATGCATACACGTATATTAACATAATTTACCACTACTATCAAGACAAGATGTGCAGAACATGTTGTAATTCTCCCTGCTATAAAAGAAAATAAAGTTATACTAGTACCATCATGACAAATTCAAAATTGACCTTCACATCCACCATACAAAATTTAATTCTTTGTCTTCCTTCCCTGTACACATGTGTACCATTGAATCTGTATTGCTTATACTCAAAATCTGAGGAATATGCAGCTCATCTCCCCCTTTTAACCCAATTTTGGTAAAGTATCCAAATTCAATTTATATGTCTATCCTATCTCTTAAATCCATCCTCATCTTTACTCCACTGCCACCATACTAATTCTGACCCTTCCTCTCTAATAGTTCTCACAAAATAGTACCCTAATTAGTTTACCCACTTTGAGTCTCTTCTCAGTTTAATTCAATACCTTTCACCTTGAGTGAAATTCCTGAAGAACAACTTTGAACATGCTTTCCCTTGTTCAAAACCTTTCATGGGTTCTCTGTCTTTCAAAGAAAGGGTCTATCATGCCTTCATAGTCTAGCATTCAACAGAGCAGGGAATACTGAGATTGCTTCCTAGTAGCCACTTCCCTCCCTCTTCTACTGTGAAGCAGCCATATTGGGATTATCATCCCAAACCAATCTCTAAGCAATCAGTTTAATTTCATTTTACTTGCTACACTGGGCCTAATGAAAATATAACCTAAAATGGTCTAGTTCATAGCAAAGACCCAGATTTTTGTTTCATGGTAGGGAATGAGGGGTGGACGAGGAAAGTTAAATCTCTCCTGGGAAAGGTCTGGTGTGCAAATGTGAAGACTGATCTCCTGCCTCTATTTTGTGGCAATGAGAAAAGCTACCCTGAAGAGGAACTCAAAACATGCAGCCTAGAAGGCTGCAGTGAACTGGAGCTGGAGTCCTGTTCAAATTATCCTAAATACAAGGCTCTCCAAAGCCTTTTAAATCATACAAAACAACCAAATTTCTCTATTTCCTAGGTTTTCTCTGACCTATAACAAGCATTCTGATAGTAAAATCTTCCAAATGCTGGATTCAGTCTTTCTTCACAAATCATCTACTACTCCATGAAATATGAAGTATGACTGAAAAATACAATGAATGTTTAAATTAAAAATTACAGTAAAAGACACACTGCCATTAATCTCCCTCCAAATACTCCCCCTAGCTTCAAACATATTTTCCCATTATTTTTGCCACTTTTCTGAAGGAATTCTGGAAGTTCCCTTTTGTGAGTGTTTTTAGTTGCATCCTCTGTCATGACAACACTCCATGTCACACATCATTTTCGGTACAGGAATATCTGCCAAAAACATTATGGTGTGTCCTCACCCACTTTATTCACCAGATCTGGCACCATGAGACTTCTGGCTTTACCCCAAAGTCAAAATGACCATGAAAAATTAACATTTTGAATTTATTTAGGACATCAAGGCAGCCAAAATAGTGCAACTAAAAACACTCATGAAAGAAGACTTCCAGAACAGCTTCAGAAAGTGACAAGAAGGATGGGATGTGTTTGAAGCCAGAGGGAGTCTTTTCAGAGGAATTAATGGCAATGGGTCTTTTAATGTAATTTTTTTTTTTTTTGCAGTAGTTGGGAGTTGAACCCAGGACTTCGTACATACTTTGCAAGCTCTCTGCCACTAAACTACCCCCCCCCGCCCCTTTTATATTCTTCTTTTTTTTTTTTTTGGCAGTACTGGGGGTTGAACCCATGGGCTCACATTTGCATGCTCTGTAAGTGCTGGACAACTGAGCTGCACGCCAGCCCGTTTTTTTTTTTTCACTTTTTTGAGACAGGGTCTCACTAAATTACGCAGACTGCCTCTGGTCTTGAACTTGCGATCCTCCTGCCTCTGCCTCCCAAACCACTGGGATTACAGGCATGCGCTACCACGCCCAGCCCCTTTTATATTCTTTATCTTGAGACAAGGTCTAAATTACATAGGTTGTCTCTGGCCTTGAACTCAAGATCCTCCTGCCTGTATCTCCTGAGTCACTCAGACTACAGGTGTGCACTACCGTGCCCAGCTCAATAATTTTTTTACATTTAAACATTCACAGTATTTTTTTTACCACATCTTGAACTTAAAGCTGGCTACTCCACATACCTATTTTCTTTTTCTTTTTGTTTCGGAGGGGCAGTGTTAGGGATGGAACTCAGGACTTCAAGCAAGCTAAGCAAGCTCTCCGCTACCAAGCTACATCCACAGCCCCTACATACCTCTTTTAAGTATGTTACATATACACCTGACTCTAGAAACAAAAAGAAATAGGAGAGATCTATATATAAACAGACCCTTTTGCTGGGTCTAGTGGCACATGCCTATAATCCCAATAATTGGAAGGCTGAGGCAAGAGGATCACAAATTCCAAGCCAGACTGGGCTACATAATGAATTCCACACTAGCCTGTGATACACAGCAAGATTCCGTCTCAAAAAAAAAAAAAAGAAAGAAAAGAAAAGAAAAGAAAAAGAAAGAAAGAAACAGAAAAAATAAAAACTTTCTTCATGGTTTGCACCCCTACATTCTTTGATGACTGTGTTATATGTTATATTCTCAAAAAAAACTTTCCAGTCACAGTTCTTAAGAATTACAATTCACCATGATTCAACTCATCCTTAAAAAATAACTAAAAAACACCAAGAGAAAAGAAAGTACATAATATCCCTCTGGATAGGAACTATCCAATTTTTCTCTCTCAATTTTAAAAATGTTTTTCTGTTTTAGGAGTTTTGTTTCATTTACTTAAAAAAAATCTTAGAAAGGACTATCATTACTAACAAATTGTATTTTCAGTAAACTGATAGGTTTAAAGAACATGAGAAACATGTATTTGTTGTTGCATATGTTTTTCCAATTACTATGACAAATATCCCTTTCTTTCGTATCTTTATGTCTTTAAGTCTGTTTAAAACACTCGAAACATGATGATGTTGTTGTTAGGTGCCATAGACTCAGGTTCAACTCATAGCAACTCTGATAGGGTTTTCAATGTTGAATGTTTCTGGATTGCTTTGGAAGTGGATTGCCATGTCTTCCTCCCATTTTTGTGGTGCTGGGGATTGAACCCGGGGTTCTCACAGAGTGCAGAGCAGCATTCTATCAACTGAACTAAACCCCGGTCTGAAACTTATGATGAATATGTTTTAGGAGAAAAGTCATTCACAAAGGGTATCAGAAATCTGCACTTACAATAAACAGGCCAAAAAATAGCAAGACAATCAAGAGATTGTCCCTAGGCGGGCCCGGTGGTACATGACTATAATCCCAGCAACTTGGGAGGCAGAGGTAGAAGGATCACAAGTTTGAGGCAGGAGGCAGCCTAAATAACTTAGTAAGATCCTGACTCAAAATAATAACTAAAAAATGGTCTGAGGTGCAGCCCAGAGGTACAGCACTTGCAATGTTGGAGGCCCTGAGTTCAACCCACCCTGGTACCACAAAAAAAAAAAAAAAAAAAAAAAAGTCTCCATTCTTACTATTCTGCTTCATGAAAAGGGAAAAGGCAGGCATTTTCCCTATTCTAGTGCTAGTGTCAGCACTGACCATGAAATGTTTATATAGCCCTCACCTGGGAGACAGGAAGAGAGCTGTGAGGGAAAAGCATCAGATCTGCTGCTATGGCTGGATTCAGCCTCCCTAAAATATTCTCTCCCAGAAACCTGGAGGGAGATAACTTCCTATCAGAAGTGTCTTGCACCATCTAATATTTCCATTCTGGTATGTAAGGACAAATAAATCATATTCCCTGTAAGATACAGTTTGAGAGTCTATCTTGTCACTGAACAGCCTCTTCTGCTTATTAGCTTATTCCTGTCTTGCCATTTGTCACTAATGTTTTCCATCTTATTTTCCATTATGGAAAAAATTTTTAAAGTAGATTTTTTAGCATTAAGCTTTTAAGATTCAAAGTTATTCTTTGTCCATTTCACTTCAAAGTATGTGCAAGGCCCTAGGTTCAACCCTCAAGTACCACTAAATAAATAAACAAAATAAGACAAAACTGAGCATACATTACTTTTATAATTTTGTTTGTTTTTAGAGACAGGAATTGTGTAGCCCAGGTTAGTACTGAACTCATGATACTCCTGCCTCCCAAGTGCTAGGATTACATATCTATCTATCTATCTATCTATCTATCTATTTATCTATCTATATAGGTTTTTTTGTTTCTTTTGGGGGGCAGTTCTTGGGGTTGAATTCAGGGCCTTTCACATGCTTTGCAATCACATTCTACCACTGAGTTCCATGCACCCTCAGCTCAATTTTACTTTTTTTTTTTTTTTTTTTTAATGAGAGAGGGGTCTCCTCAAGTTGCACAGGCTGCTTCTGGCCTCAAACTTCAGAGTCTCCTGCCTCCCTCTCCCAAGTCGCTGGGATCACTGACATGCACCATCTCTACAGGCTTATTTTTATCATTTAAAAAGCACTTATTGCCTTTTATTATTTCAAACCAATTATTTTATTTATACTCACTCCTGGTGGAATAAGTGTCACATAAACCAAAGTACAAACACCTCATTATTATAAATCTTTCTGATGATACATAAAACAGATATTCCTCAGAAAATCCTATTAGAATTCTTGAAATAAGCCTGGGAATGTGGCTCACGTCTATAATCTCAGAGACTCAGGAGGCTGAGGCAGGAGAATCACAAATTTGAGGCCAGAGGAAGCTGCGTAATTTAGCAAGACCCTGTCTCAAAATAAAAATTTAAAAAAGGACCAGAGGAAGCAGTTCAGTGGTAGAGCAAAGTATGAACGAGGACCTGGGTATAGCCCCCTGGTACCACCAAAAAACAAACAAACAAACAAAAAAATCTGAAATAAAGCAAATGCTTATTTTTCTGGATAAACTTGAAGATAAAATGTAAAACAATAATAAAATATGTTGAAAATCCCCCAAACCCTTATTTTTGTCACTAATTTTACTCTTTCCCAGAAAACTCTTATGTGGCTACTAATAAGTAGCCCAACTAAATGAGTTTATCTCCTTTTCTCTGTCCCTGTTTCTTTTTTCATTCTATTTTAGACATCTGATATGTGTCTAAAAAGTATCAGCTTGTTTATTCTAAGAAGGTTAAAGCACTCATTCTCTCTGAAAATATTTAATCTGTTTCTCATGTATGACATCCTTTGAATTCAGATTTTTAAATATTGGAGTACTTCTTGGGCTCCCTTAGCCTACAAAGCTCTAATTTTTAGTCTCTCCATAACTAAGCAATTCGAGGAAACTTTCCAAAAAGGTTTAACTCCCAGGGGAAAAAAAAATAATTCAGTCATTTACAAACAAAAAAAAAGCTACTATAAAAATAGGTATTTTTCACAGGAAAGCTTGAAGAAAGGAAAAACTCTTTAAAGAAAAATTATTTATAAAACTCATACCCACAATTAAATCTCAGCGTTCCCTTTGATTCTAACATCTTTTATGGAAGCTTTCAAAAGCTAAGGAAATCTGAGCAGACTGGAGAAAAGCTCAAAGGTCCATAATCTCACCAAAAAGCAGCAGGGTCAAAAGGCCAAGGTCCGGAAACAATGGAACAGGGTGCGAAGTAGTTCCCACACTCTCATGGAGAGAAGACGATCTCATTATTTCAGAGACATTTAAAAACTGCTCAGTTAGGTTCACTAAAATAATACAACCATTTACATTTTCCTTTAAGTATCAAGGCAAATTGGAATATTAAGAAATAATCTACTTTTAAGAGAAAAGAATTTAAAGTTACTTCTTTTTCCTACATCTGAACAACAATCTCTCTCACATATACATATACTAGTGCTTGAGTTGTCCCTCAAAGGTTGACTTTCAGATAAAAGCTGTCACCTGATCTCTTCCGGTTCAGTACAGCACAGAAATAAATACTAAATGTGCATAATTATCAACAGACATTTTTCCTAATAGGGCCTATGTCGCCTCCTAATTGACTCAACAATATGTCTACTTTATGGCCTTAAATTCACATTCAGAAAAAGTTAAATTTTTACTCCTGCTTAGAGGATATTTCACTACAGGAAAGAGTGAATATAATTTTGTTAAATATTCAGTAAGCAGTCTCCACATTTGTGCAGACAACTCTTTGTAGTAACTCACAATTCCTAGCACCCAAAAAATGGGACAAGGGTGTGGCAATCCACTTTCAATAACAATCAGCCACTAGACAGCTCGGTGGCACACGCCTGTAATCCCAGTGGCTTGGGAGGCGGAGACAGGAGGATGGCAAGTTCGAAACCAGAGGCAGTCTGCGTAACTTAGCAAGACCCTGTCTCAAAAAAGTAAAAAAATGGGCTGGGGGTGCAACTCAGTGGTCCAGCACTTGCAGAGCATGCAAGCGCGAGGCCCTGGTTCAAACCCCAATACCGCAAAAACAAAACAAAACAAAACAAAACAATCAGCCACTGAAAACTCTATGTGGCTATGAGTTGGATGTGACTCAACTGTACCTAACAACATGGTTTCTACTGAAAGCAATTAAATCTGTGGGCGCTCTAGGGCCTAGGGCACTTGTCTAGGTGTCTCTGTACCATCTGTGTCCTCTAACTGTAAATTTGTGTTCCAAGTTGAAGAGAAAGCTAGAGAGTTATCAATATCAGGAAAAGAGAATTGTAAAATAACAGGTATGGTTTCTAATTTGTTTTCTAAGAACTTCCACCTATAAACTCCACTTTCAATTGTTTCCTCATTTGCTTTTCCACCAGGGACAAAATGGTTTACAAGGCTTATTGGTCATTTCACTATGAAAATTTTACATGCTAGCACACACAGCTTTCACATATTTCATTAAAATCAGACTGCAGACTGTAGCTAGAGATGCCAGTGAAGAAATAAGCACTGCAGACAGGAATGAGAACTGCCAAACAACATAACCTATTTTGGTATACCTTCATGGTACCAATGCCTATTTTAATAAACTGTGAAATCAGTCATTGTTCTTGTGAACAATGGCACAAAACAAATGAAGTCAAGTATGCAGGCTTATTTCCCCGGAGTTGAGCCAGAATATTTTGAAATTCAGACAAAAGTTTATTTATTTAGAAAAAGAATATACTTGATATAGGAGATGAAAAACATTTTTAAACAATCTGTTATCTTATTACTCCAGCCATTTAATTTTCCTTAAAGGTTACAAGGAAATTTAATGTCAAAATAAGTTAACCTAGAAAAAAAGAAAACACCAAAGATGAATCCTAACGGTGAATTATGCACAAGCTTTAGATCTGTAAAAGTCTATAAATTCCTTCTGCTTCAGATTAGTCTTACTGAAGTTAATAGCACATTCCCGTGGAATTCTAACCTATGTTCTGGTGCTGACAATGACAAAGGAGGACTTCCAGGTCAGAGAATTATACAAATGTATGAGCCAGAGGCTGGGAGACGGACCCAGCAACCCACTCCGAAAAATCAATCCGCCATTGAAAACCCTATAAACAGTAGAGAAACACTGACAATAGTGTTTCGCCTGTTGTACGTAGGGTCACTATGAGTTGGATACCAACTAACATCTAACATCTAACATCTAACAACATCTAACATCTAACAACAACAACATGAGCAGCAGCAGAAGAAAAGTATATGATGCCCATATGCTTTTCACCCTGCCAAAAATGAAAAATAAATAAATAAAAAATAAAATTCATGTTTTAGCTGCCCAGATGAAACAATTCCTCTTATTCCTATTCTGACAAAAAGAGAAAATGATTTAAATTTAACATAGGGTAAGAATACTGCTGCTCTAGCAGATTATCCCTGTTTTCTCAAAGGACTATGAGAGGAAGGAAAGGAAGGAAACTGAAGAGATACTAGAAAGTATTAAGCTCCAAACTTTCCAGTTTCTGCTGGGAATGAAGGTAATGGGAGGATTTTAGACACATATTATAAAGAATTTCTTCACTATGAGGTTTTAGTGGCACAGGAACTTTTTGCCAAAAGAATATTTCTTCTACATGTTTTTACACATAAGGGACAATCAAAAGGCCAATTGGAGGTGGTTTCATGAGGACTAAGGTGAAAATAAAATGATCTTGAGGAAAAGATTGTTTTTTTTAGGTGCCTTCGAGTCAAGTCTGACTCCTAGTGACCCTATGTACAACAGGATGAAACACTCCCTGACATTGTGTTATGCCCAGCACTATGTCAGTGCTTCTCTGCTATGCACAGGGTTTTCAACGGCAGATTGTTTCGAGAGTGGATTGCTAGGTCTTTCTTCCTAGCCTGCAGCACCTGGCATTCCCAGGCCTCCCAACGAAGGACTAACCCCTCTGACCCTGCTTAGCTTCCAAGATCAGGCAGGATCGGATGTCAGGATGCTATTGCTGCAGGCGAAGAAAAGATTAGTGAAAAGAAAGTGTAAAAGCCCAATGAGCAATCTTGAGCCAACCTTTACTGAGAAACAGCCTACTAAAAACTTAGTGAATTTATACACCACTTCTATGCTGATATTTCCTCAAACTATAGGACAATTTCCTGTGTTAAATATATGACAGAATGTGTTGTACTAGAATAGAGGAAGACAAGAGAAAGGCAAGAAAACATGGTCTTCAAAGCAGAAACCTGGATTCTAAAGGTGTGGGAAGGAGAAAATGATGTGGATTTTCATCAGAAGGCCTCTAGGACCTAGAAAATAGACCACTGGAAAACATCTTTAAACTGGGATTTATGGTTTAAAAATCTATAGAGGTGCACAAGCTATATTTTAAGGATTCAGCATTTTCAACAACATAGCTGGGCTGAAATTAAAAGATTCTATAATCCTAAAATTACAATTGCATCTCATTTTTATTATACTATACTTTATTATGGGCTGGGATTTAGCTCAGTTGGCAGAGCACTGCTCTGTAGTCTCTGAGGTCCCGAGTTTGATTCCCAGCACCACAAAATGGGAGAAGGACGTGGCAACCCACTCCCAAGGCTATCCCGAAACAGTCAGCCATTGAAAACCCTATGAGAATCACTATGAGAAGGACTCCACTCGACGGCACCTAACAACAACAACAACATAGTTTATTATATTATAGTTTAAAAGCGTTCCAAAACACTGTCATATTTTGTAATTGAGAAAAACACCTAGACACAATCTAGTTTAGTGTATCGAGAAACACATTCTCATGAGATCCTCAAACACTGAACAAAATATTTTTAAAAAATTTAGAGGGAGATGGGCGTGGTAGCCCATGCCTGTAATCCCAGTGGCTCGGGAGGCGGAGGTAGGAGGATCGCAAGTTCGAGACCAGAGGCAGTCTGAGTAACTTAGCAAGACCCTGTCTCAAAAAGTAAAAAAATGGGCTGCGGGCGCAGCTCAGTGGTCCAGCACTTGCAGAGCATGCAGGCACCAGGCTCTGGGTTCAACCCCAGTACTGGGAAAAAAAAAAAAAAAAAAAAACCAGCACAAAAAATAAAAAAGTTTAGAGGAAATGAGGCAAATAGACTGCTTTTGCAGTGACAGCCCAAATATACTTTATGAATATGTGGAGACTATTCACAACTCATCGTAAAGTACTTTTGCTTACCAGTAGCATCAAAAATTTTTAAAATAAAGATCTCCCCTTACATATGGGCCTATTCACAATCACTGATATGACCTATACAATGTCACCTCTTTCTCCTCCATCCAATGAAAGTGCCTAGGTATGGAACTGAGTGAAAATGACATTATCAGAGGACAGACCTTGAATCCATTTCAGTCATTTTAAATGTATATCATTTATTGCCTTAGTGTGTCTACTATTGATAATTATTCGGTGACCTAGCTCATAAATTGCTGATCCATTAATGTGTCACCACTCAGTATTTGAGGACAGCTGTTCTGGAAGATTCAGAGTGACAGTAATAAAAAAGAGGCACTAAGGAATCAGAGAACCTGGGTTGGAATCCCCTCACTTTGGCTTTTAATGTCTCTATGACTTTGGGCAACAACTCACCAAACATTAGTCTCCTCATCGATAACATAAGGAAAATAAGACACCTTCAAGTTATTGTGAGAATTAAAGATGTTTATAAATCACCAACCATAGTTCATCCTTGATAAATGATAGCTATTATTTTCATAGCTTTTGACTTAATAATGCTAGCACATTATCCTTGAAAGTCAGAGAAAGCATTGTTTCAAAATTAGCGTTCTGCACCACTGATGTACACAAATTTGTAACAAAAGATAACTCAAGAAGTCCATGTTAGTAAAAAATATTTACAATACCTAATGTAAAATAAAGTTAGTAAAAGTATGGATTCTTGGGAAAGGTGCATGACACATAAGTAAGCAAATATTCCATGATCTTTCATCCTCACACTATACTGTCTCAGCAGCATATAAAATACTTCTACTTTCATTCCTACAACTCGCAATTCTCACCTCCTCACACTCAGCTAGCTATCCTTGCATTTTATTTGAAAAGGAATGAGGAAAAAGTCTCATATGAAAGTTTTTGTAGTTCAGACAGTATTAGATGGTGGCATCTTAAAAAGTCAAGCCTTAAGTGAAATACATTATAAAGCACAATAAAGTCAAAGTGTAAATGAGGTTGGGAGTGTAGCCCACTGGCAAAGTGCCTGCTTAGCATGCACAAAGCCATGGGTTCAATCCCTGGGACAAATAAATAAATAAATAAATGTGTAAATGGAAAAAATATAAAAGATTAAATTTTACAGAAATAAAGAGAACTATCCTAGCTGACCATGCCCAAATCTCCTAATTTCTAGGAGCCAACAATCTAATGGGGAAGACTGACATTAAAAAGTAAGCAAATGGAGCAGGATGTGGTGGCTCATGACTATAATCCCAGCAATTTGTGAGGTGGAGGTAGGAGGATCACAAATTCAAGGGGTGAGGCAGCCTGTATAATTCAGCAAGACCCTGTCTCAAGTACTGATGTGAGTGCCCAAGAAGAAGAAAAGTGTGGGTGCAATTTCCTACGATATTCTCTAAAACCACAAACAAACTACAAGAACTCTTTAATGCAACTGCTTTCTGAAATTCCATGAACACTAGCCACCATTTATATACTTGGCATTAGTTTATAAATAAATGCGGCATGTTGGTGCAAAAAGAAAAAAAAAAGGCTTGCTGGTATCTACATGCCTGCTTAGATACAGCTGATTTTAAAAATGTTAATTTTAGCCAGGTGTGGTGGTGCACTTGGGAGGCTGGGGCAAGAGGATCGATGAGAGTTCAAGGCCAGCCTGGTCTGCATAGCAAGTTAGACTACACAGTGAGAAAACTTACTTTAGAGCCAGAAGAAATTTTAGTAGGTCTCCACAATGCTGATATAACTCTTTCTTAAAAAAAAAAAAAAAAAAAAAAAAATTAATCATTTACACACTCTCTTGCACTTTCGAGAGAACAATCCCTGGAGAAGGACATCATGTTTGGGAGAGTGGCAGGTCAACGCAAAAGAGGAAAACCCACCACCAGATGGATTGACACAGTGTCTGCAACAATGAGCTTAAACATAAATAAAATCGTTTGCCTGGCACAGAATCAGCAAGTGTTTAGATCTGCTGTACATAGGGTCGCTATGAGTCGGACTCAACTCGACGGCACCTAACAACAACAACAACAACTTGCACTTTCATCAATCTTGTTGTTGTTAGATGCTGTCAAGTTGGTATCTGACTCACAGTGACCCTATGTACAACAGATGAAACAGTATTGTTCGTGCTCCTCTGTTATTCATAGGGTTTTCAATGGCTGATTATTTTTTGGCAGTGGGCTGTCTGGTCCTTCTCCCAAGCCTATAGCACCTGGTGTTCCCTAGCAATCTCACATCCAAGTACCAACTAAGTCCAGCCCTGCTTAGCTTCTGAGATCTGACAAGATTGGATGCCACAGTGATACTACTGCAAGCTCATCAATCTTAGGCTTCTCATTTTCAAAGAAATTCTAACTTTTTTCGGCAGTACTTGAGAGTTGAACTCAGGGCCTCACATATACTTTGCCAGTGCTATACCACTGGGCTGTACCCACAGCCAATTTTTTATTTTTTATTTTGAGGTAGGGTCTTGCTAAGTTATGCAGGCTGCCTCTGGCCTTGAAGTTACAATCCTCCTGCCTCAGCCTCCCGGGTTATTGGGATTAAAGGTATGTGCCACTGCACCCACTTTCTAACTTATGTTTTAGGGTTTTCAAAATCTACACATAAATCAAATATACTTTTATTGTCAGTAACAAAGGAAAACTTACACTTCTGTTCCTATAAAATTATCTAATCCTCTTATTCAATCTTTTTGAGCCCCTATTTTGTGCCAGGCACTGTTTTCATTACTGGGTAAATAATAACAAACAAGAGAGACAAATCTCCTAATTTCTAGGAGCCAACAATCTAATGGGGAAGACTGACATTAAAAAGTAAGCAAATGGAGCAGGATGTGGTGGCTCATGACTATAATCCCAGCAATTTGTGAGGTGGAGGTAGGAGGATCACAAATTCAAGGGGTGAGGCAGCCTGTATAATTCAGCAAGACCCTGTCTCAAGATAAAAAGATAAAAAAATAAAAAATAAAAAATGGACTTGGGGGTGTGGCTCAGTGATAGAGCACCAGCAAAATCTGTATAAGGCCCTGCATTCAACCCTCAAGTACTGGAAAAAAAAAAAAAGGAAGCAAATGAAGCCAGACATGGTGACACATGCCTGTAATCCCAGGATTTGGGAAGTGGGGGCAGGAAGATTTCAAGTTCAAGACCATTCTGGACTACACTGCCAAGTTCCAGGCCAGCCTGAGCTACATGAGACCCTGTCTCAAAAAAAAAAAATAAAAAGTAAGCAAATGGGCCACA
>VMDO01021340.1:0-35602 GCA_007922755.1 Pedetes capensis
AGAGAGAGCAGCACAGAACTCTATGAACTGAGTTAAACCCAAACCCATCTATCTGTCTTTGTTAATATTACATGTGTTTTATTTTGTCTTAAAATAGGCAATATTTTTTATTATTTGTTTTGTTAATCTAGGAACACTAGTACTTCCATGTTTAAAGCAACATTCTTCACAAGGGTATAGAATCAACCAAATTATTCATCAACAGAAGATTAGATAGAAAAATTATGCCATATATACACAATGGAATATTACTCATCAACAAAGAAGAATGAAATTATTACATTTGCAGCAAAATGGATAGAACTGGAGAACATTATTTAAATGAATGAACCCAGTCCCAATAAAGGAAATACCATATGTTTTCACTCATATATGGGTTTAAATCTAATTTAAAGAAAGAAAAAATATCTATACATATGTAGATATATAGAAATCAACAATCATACTTATCTAAGAAAGGAACATATAAACAGAGTAGAAAAAAGGGGTAGAGGGACTAGCAGGGGTAGCAATGATTGTAGAAGAGGGGTAAGGGAGAGAAAATAATGTAGAGGGGTAAAGAGGAACAGGATAATCTCAAAATATGTGATGCAACTATACAAGTACGTGGGAAATATAAGAAGGGAAAAATATCAATGAGAATATAACCCATGATTTTTATTACATATCACTAAAATTATTACTTTTTTTCTTTCCTTCTCTTCCTTAGCTTATATGATTCTGTAAAATATGTAAGCTGGTGAAAGTATAAGCAACAGTGACTGAACCATTGCAGAATGGATATTGCAAAAGAAGTATTACTCTGTACCCCACCAACATTTATTAATAAATAGATTCAAAAAAGGGGAAAAAAGAAAAAAGAGAAATACATTTGTGGATGGGCACAATTTGCTTGTAAAAAAGAATGGAAAAAAAGAAACAAGACTATTTACATTTCAGGAATAAAAACTGAAATGTTTTCCATCATGCTGTGAGCTAGTAGAGCTTGAAAACAATCATTTTCCAGCTCCTCCTGGAAGACACCAGTATTTGGGACAGAATAAGGGACTTTGATATTACTTAGTTAATGGAAGGAGAGAATGAAGGAAGGCAAAGTTGAATAAATTTGGTTCAAACCAATATACAAATTTTGAGCAATATTATGACATATTAACAATACATGTCACTACTATCTTCATATATAGTCACATGATGTATATGTTATATATAGTATATTTCACATTGTGCAAAATTCAGATATTGTATAAAAGCATATGTCTGTGTGTGTGTGTGTGTGTGTGTGTGTGTGTGTGTGTGTGCAACATTACTGTATCTAGGGTAGAACAGAAAATCTTCAGCATGAGTCTTTATTGCTTTTCCTAATTTATATTATGAAAACAATTAGACATCCTTTAAATTTGAAATAGTTCCCTTAATATTCATATAGCTTCCACTTGTATTCATCAATTGCTAACATTTTATTTTGTTCACCTCATTCTCTCTTTGCCTGCATCGGATCCCCTCAGATCTCAGAAGCTAACCAGGGTCTGGCCTTGTTAGTATTTGGATGGGAGACCACCTGAGAACACCAGGTTCTGTAGGCTTAGGAGGAAGACCCAGCAACCCACTCCCAAAAATCAATCTGCAGTTGATGAACCAATGAATACGAGAGAAGCACTGACAAGGGTGTTTCGCCTGTTTTATGTAGGGTGGCTATGAGTCAGATACCCAACCACACCTAACAACAACAATTTCCTCTTTATATCCTTTCAGATAAATTGATACATCACACTGCAGATATATGGATATTTTGGCCCAAAATATTTCAGTATGAAAGTCCACTGAATTAGGGCACTCACTTAATGCTAGGAGACTGAGGTTTAGCTCAGTTGGTAGATTGCTTGCAATGTGACCTCTGAGGATCCCCAGAACCACACAAATAGAAGAACTTGGCACCCCACTCCCAAAAAACTACAATACCACCATGGCATCCAGTCTTGTCAGATCTCAAAAGTTAAGCACAATCAGGCCTGGTTATTTCTTGGATGGCAGACCACTTGGGAATATCAAGTGCTTCAGGCTTGGGAGAAGGATCCAGCAGCCCACACTTGAAAAAAATCAGCCATTAAAAATCCTGTGAATAGCAGATAAGCACTGACAATAGTACCAGGTATGGCAGCATGGGGTAGTGTTTTGTCTGTTGTACATACGGCCCTATGAGTCAGACCTGACTTAACAGTTCCTAATAACAACAACAACCCATTGTGCTAATGGGGAAGATAGAGTTATTTTACCTCTAGACTGAGATACCTCAGTGAATATATACTAAAACTTCTCATCTGAAAATCTGTACTGATTTTTGGCCAAGATAAAGGCAAGATTTAAAATATGCTGTCTAAAGATTAAAACTCTTGTGATAGCATCCATGGGCATATTAGTTATTGATAGATTACAACTACATAACCAATTGTTGTTGTTCTTAGATGCCGTCCAGTTGGTGTCCAACTCATAGCGACCCTATGTACAACAAGTAAAACAGTATTGTTACTGCTTCTCTGCTATTCACAGGATTATCAATGGCTGATTATTTTAGGGGAATGGGTTGTCAAGTCCTTTTCCTAAGCCTACAGCATCTGGTGTTCCCAGACGGTCTCCCATACAAGTATTAACAAGGCCAGACCCTGATTAGCTTCCAAGATCTGATGGGATGGGATATCACTGTGGTAGGGATGCAGGCCATATAACCAGTTAGGAATCCGCAAAAAGAAAGTTTGCCTAGAAAATAGTTTTTTTTCCCTACACCATGAATATTTACAAAAAAAAATTGTGGATCCTTATTCCAGACACAAAATGTGTCCTATGTGAGGGGAGGAGATCTTTAGAAAGAGGTACTTGGAAATCTATCTAGAGGGCCTTTTGTGCTTGCCCACATGTGGGTTTCTTTTGTTCTTTTATACCCTATTGCTTTATTAAAGACTCCATATGAGAGTGCTCTCTGAAGACTGGTGAGTTCTTTCAATCCTGGATTTGGTAAAAACCTTAACTATCATTTAACAATGAAGAAAATTAATAATAATTCTATATTAATTTTATACTTATTATTCTATAATATTTAGTTGTTGTTGTTAGGTGTCTTCAAGTTGTGCTAACTCATAGTGACCCTATGTACAACACAACAAAACACTACCTCATATTGTGCCATGCCTGACACTATGTCAGTGCTTCCCTGGTATTCATAGGGCTTTCAATGGCAAATTGTTTTGGGTGTGGACTGCCAGGTCCTGCTCATATTTTGATCATCTTTGGACTTGAATCTAGAGCCTCAGAGAGTGCAAAGCAGCACTTTACCAACTGAGCTAAATCCCAGCCCATTTAAAGATAATTTTTAGTATAAAATAATAGTTATATAATAGCTAGCCTATATTCTATTTTTTCAAGTCATTTAAATTTGTCCTTTATATAATTTTAAAAAGAATGGTACCTATTCAATTTCCTGCTTCACATTTGGTTGTTAGGTAATTACATCTTTTTGTCTCCTCATCTATAACAATCTCATCACCACTAAACCTGATAGTGACTTTTTGAGACTTCAAATCAAGTATTATTATGTAGATTAGTCTACATCCTGAATTTGTTCAATTACTTCCTATTTATGTCATGCAAGTTATCCCTGTATTTCTACATTTCTTACATACTATATATTAGATTTGCAGTCTTGACTACTTGGGACTAAATATTTTTCCAGGAATTCTTCTTAACTGATACTTTTTTACATCGAAAATTTTTGTCAAGTTGTCTCATTATTACTGATGCCAGGTTCTATTTGTTGTTCTACTGTTTTGAACTTAAATTTTCTTTTGGAATTGAAGTGATCTGTAAAATGATGCTTTGATTGTGATGTTATAATCTGGTGTGTATTTACTACATTTTTAGAGACTAAGTCTACTAATTATGTCATGTAAGTTAAGTTTAAATTAAAGTCACTAATTTAACAGCATTTTTAGTCAAAACTCTTCCCAGTCTCTGATCAATATCTACTTTGGGCTAAATGAGAATTTTTGGGAAATACTGGTGATATCAAAGATTCAAAGTAAACTCTTAACAAAACAGAAGTTCAAGTGTCCTACCTTTGACTTCACCTTGTTTTTCCCCCTTAAAGAAAAGAGTTCACCTATACCCAAAAATAGGTATGAGGAGATGGAGGAGATGTTCCTTTTCTTAGCTTCATATTTAAAACCATAAAGAATCAATCTGATTAAACCACCAGGAGACCTGATGGGGCCACAGAGATGGCTGTTGTCTGGTTAGGGGCAGATGGAAGTGGTTTTGCATTAGAAAACAATTCCTGGATGTGTGGGCCATGTTAGAAACTATGTATAAAATCATTTTGAACTTGGAAGTTGCCTCATTTTGTGTCTACTAGAAGTTTCAAAAAATGATATTCTATATGGCTATGAAATTCAAAAACAGAAAAAATATGATCATGATCATGAAAATAACGGTTTTATTTTTTTGGAGAGAATTTATGCTTAATCATCCCTTATAATTTTTTTTTTTGCTATTCTGAGAAAGTTTTGTTGTTGTTGTTATTCTTGTTCCTCTAGTAGTAACTGACTAAAGGTTCATTAACTATTGCAAAGAATTCAGTGACCAGTTCAATATATAGACTTGAACATGTACTCACTTGAAAGAAAGTGACTTACTTATTAATGGTACCTATTATTACAAGAGAGTTGTCAGGTGGTACATTGCCTTTTAAAATAAAATTTTGTGTATTACTTTGTAAATTGTAGTAATTCATAGTCTAAGTTCATTAATCCATTGAATAACCCACTTGTGTAGTAACTGAATTATGTACAACCTAGTGTTATTACGTACAGTGAATTATCATTGATTAAAAAAGAAAAGAATAAGAAAAGTTTTACTCAGTAGGCAGAGGCAGGAGGATTGAAAGTTTGAGACCAGAGACAGTCTGTGTAATTTAGCGAGACCCTGTCTCAAAAAGTGAAAAAATGAACTGGGGGTGCAGCTCAGTGTTCCAGCATTTACAAAGCTTGCAAGTGTAAGGCCCTGGGTTCAACCCCCAGTACCACAAAAAAAAAAAAAAAAAAGAAAGAAAAAGAAACGTTCTAACACATAATTTCTGAAATTAAATAACAAAAAATTGTCTCTTAAAAAAATATAGGACTGAAAAGGAAATTAAATAAAACATATTTAATTTATCAAAGAAATTCTTAATTCTTTTTTTCATTTATTTCAAAATAATTTATAATCATCAATGTAGCTAAAATTTTATTGCTGTTTTAGAAAAATGCACTTCCATTAGAAATTATTGAAATACAATGTGCCAGTTTAGACTGTTAATGTTTGCTCCATTTAGCTATTTTGAAAATATTTGTCTCTTTAAAAATAAACATAAGGGAGAATGTGGTGCATTCCTTTAACCTCAGCACTCAAGAGGTGGAGGCAGGAGGATTGCAAGTTTGAAGACACCTTGGCCTATACAGCAAGACACTATTTCAGAAAAATGGGGACTATAGATGTAACTCAGTGGTAGAGTTCTTGTGCAGCAAAGTACAAGGGCCTAGTTTCAATCCCCAGCACTCCCAAACACATGGGTAGAAAATTGTTTTAGAAATAATTTGAAATAAAAATTATAATTTCAAGACCAAAATAAAAATAGTTTTAACTACTATCAGTTCTACTATAATGCTTATTTTGAAAATATAATTTTTCCTCTGCATGTAGTCTACATTTGAGGATGATCAGAGCACAGTATGAAGTTGGGTTTGTTTATGTGAGATTCTGATCTAAGGAAATACTAGATGAAAGCACCCAGCTAATTAGGAGCCACAGAAATATTGAAAATGCAAATACAGATGCTCTTCGAACATTTACCAAAAGCTTCCATTGACTACATCCTTCATGAGCCGGCTTCACCCATCGTGACTGCTACAATTTTCATTATGATTGCAGAAATTCCTTTTTCTACTATTTAAAGATATTACTAACATCCAGTAAATCTGTCAAAACCCACCTTCACAAGACATTTCAGCTATATTTTAAGATAACATTCCATATTTATTGTAGTACTTAAGTTTTTATCTATTTAAAATGTGTAAATCTGAACAATCAATTTTATCAGGTTCTGTACTTTATTTTTATGTATCACAAATGTGTGTTGTGTCATACCCCCACTTATCCCATAAGCAGTCATTTTTATTCTATGATTAGTATATTGTGGTGATTTTAGGAACATATATATTGTTCCTGGGCTGGGATTTAGCTCAGTTGGTAGAGCACTGTGCTGCAGTCTTTCAGGTCCCAACTTTAATTCCCAACACCACAAAAAATGGGAGAAGAACCTGGCAATCCACTCCCAAGGCAATCCCCAAACAGTCAGCCATTGAAAACCCTATGAGGGTCTGACTATGAGTCGGATACTGACTGGACGGCACCTAACAACAACAACATATTGTTCCTAAATACATTAGAACCTACCTTACAGATTTGGTTGATTATGTTTGTGTGTGTATGTTTGTTTGCCTTTATAAACATTGGGACAAAAATAACAAATGATCAAGATAGTTTCTGAGGAGCATAAATAACTGAATGTCACCATCATAGTTCAATTTTGTGTGATTTTTGAAAGCACTTAATTTTTACAAAGATATTAGGATTTACACAGCCTATATAGTCTATGTGTATGGACAAACAAGCTATTTATGATCATAAGATATGTTATCTCTATATATTATTAAAGACTTAATGTGATCTTGGAAAATGATCATTGTTAATTCATCTAAAAACTTTTGCTGTTAAATAGGGGTATTAGTTATAAAAGGATTTATAAAATTTACTGTCTTTTAAAAACAAAAAGTTACGTTGTAAAGAGGAAAATAATAAATTTATAAAAATGCAATTTACAAATCATAAATAATTCTTAAGATAAATTATTACTTTAGTATATATATATATATATATATATATGTACTGAAATATATTCAGAAGAGTGAAAATATCATTAAAAATTTAATTCTAGAAAGTCTTAAAATTAATTCTATGGTTATGAATTTCATTGATAAGAGTTAATCACCTCCTCTCAACTTCATATTTTTCATTAAAAATACAGAGTACAAAAGCTACGCTTGGTGGTGCAGGTCTTTAATCCCATTACTCTGCAAGGGAGACTGAGGCAGAAGGATTGTTGAGTTCGAGGCCAGCCTGGACTAAATAGTAAGATCCTGTCTAGAGGAGAAAAATATGATCCTAAATACAAAATGTTTAGCAGGGATTTTATGAGGTAATTTAGGTAAAAGAAGGCTAATTATATGCACCAGGAAGTACACAATATATAGATAGACTAATTGGATTAAGGGCTGGGATTTAGCTCAGTTGGTAGAGCACTGCACTGCAGTCTCTGAGGTCCCAAGTTTGATTCCCAGCACAGCAAAAAAATGGGAGAAGGGCATGGCTACACACTCCCAAGAAAATCCCTAAATAAGCAGCCATTGAAAACCCTATGAGGGTCGCTATGAGTCAGACACGACTCGAAGGCACCTAACAAGAACAACAACAATTGGATTAAGTTTCATAATCTTTTTTCAGTTATCTAAGATCTTAATAAAATGCCACATGTCTTCCAAAGATCTTAGATATGAGTTTAATGGTACCAGTTTCTTCTGTTTGGAAATTTTAGTTGTCAAAATGATTGGAGGGCAATAACAGTCTTCCAAATGTGAGGGCCCAAAATACTAGACATTCTGTAACTTAAGGCTGTTAAAAATGTTTCTTATCAAATGCTCTAAGGGATAGCAATATAGGCACTCATAGAGATCCTATGTACAACAAAATGAAATACTTCCGGACGATCATGAGCTCTCCAGCATCATTTCTGTCACCAACCCAGTATTTTCCAACTATTGAGCCTTCTTTGTTTTCAACTTTTGCATTCTAGTCACAAATATTTATCAGTATGTCATGATTGCATGTTTGATCTATTTCAAATGGCAGAAGCTGGTAAAAATCTTCCCTATCCTCATTTGTAGCCTAAGTGTTGGGTGTGTTAATTTAAGTACTAGTCATATTAACTGGCCTTCCTTATAAACATACGGATATTTTCCTATCATTGACAGCATTATACTTGAGGATAGATCTTAAGAGGTACTTTTTTTATGATGAATGCAACCCCATTTCTCTTTAATTTGTCATTCCCTACATACTAGACTATATGATTTTTTGATTCAAAATTGGTCCATGTCAGTCCATTTTAGCTTAATAAAGCCTAGAATGTTGATATTTATGTGTTCCATTTCTTTTTTGATAATTTCTAATTTTCCTACGTACATTTCACATTCAAGTTGCTAATGGATGTTTACAGTTGTTCCTTCTCAGTTTGAGTCATGCCATATCAGCAAATGCAGGTCTCTGAGGTGTTACTCTATTCCTGGCATTAAGATATACTCTACTTTGTGGAGGCAACACTGCCTGTGTTGTCTTTTGATGCCTTCCAACCTAGGGGGCTCATTTTCTGGCACTATATCGGACAGTGTTTTCTCTGCTATTCATAGCGTTTTCAATAGCTGATTGTTTTGGGAGTGGGTCAGCTATGTCTTTCTCCCTAGTCTGTCTTAGTCTGGAAACTCAGCAGAAACCTGTTCAGGTGAAATCATGGGTTACCCTGCCAGTACTGCAATACTAGAGATACTTTCAGCATCACAGCAATAGAAAAGCCCTTACAGAATGGTGAACTACCAGAAACATGAGAGATGTAGTAATTAGCATAATACATAATGGAATTAATATTTTTATACACATACTTCTTAAATTTATAGACATAGTTTGAAAAACAAAGTATCATCACTTAAATTATACATTTTTTTTTATTTTAATCTGAATGTGAAGAGATATACTGGGTATTTTATATATTATTTTGGGGTTAAAGTTGCAAGAATCAAATCTTACTTGTATTAGGAGAAGCAAAGGACACCCAAATTTTAATAAGTATAATATTTCTTGGAAGTTTCCTGAATCTTAATAGACTTTATAACCAGCAACCTAGAATGCATTTTAACATTGCAAGCCTTCTAACATTGTGTCCACTTAAACCAGAGGATACTGAAACTGTCACTGCTTCCTCCTTGGCCAAACTAGTAAGGCTTTTCTGATCCCTTTTTCAGCAAAGAATCATATCAAGTAAATTTATTGAAATTGTTCACACCTTTGATATCTGATCATTATTATCTTCCTTTAGCAAGAATTGAACTCAGCAAAAATCTTCACACATATCAAATCTAGTTCTATCCATTGTCCTTTGCTCACTGCTGTAAATCCTCAGTTATCTTTGACTTATTTGAAGTTGAATTCAATCTCTATTCTGTATTGTAAATATATCACCAATGTTGTAAAAGCTCTAAATAATGTGTTCCTTATTATTTTTACTTTTAACAAGCATCGTATGTAAATATTTATCTTCATAAAATGTGTCTGTGTGTAGGGAGAAGAGGAATATCAATAAAATGTAAAGTTATCTGAACTTCCCCACACATATCCCATTCAAGCCGGTGAAAAGCATTTAAACCACAAGTTAAGCACTCTCTGAGGCTTATCATGTGGAGATATAAATGCTGAAGGTGAAGATTAGCAGATGAGGAAAAACACATATTTTTTTACTGGAAATTTTTAATGTACAAATTAATGTGTTTCATTCTGACATGCATTTCATTGTGAAATTTCCATATATGCATTTCATTGTACATTGCACAGATATCTTCCCCCTTACCCCCTTGTGCACCTCCTCCCCCTGCTCCCATCACCTTACCAAAGGCCTCTCTTGTACATTGCATGTCTTTTTGTGGTATTATTTTTCTATATACCCTTGCATCCCAATTATGATTTAAGTCCAAACTTTTTTCTGTAGTGAACTATCTTTTTACATTGTCAGTAGTATTACATGAATAATGTAGCCCATTTCTATTATTACCATTTTTGGTATTGTTGGTGTTATTATAATTATTCCAGAACTATTAAAGTTGGGCTGTTTACTTGAGGTCAACCTCTCTCTCATTCCTTGCTCCTCCTTGTCCCTCCTCCCCATCCTGCCTTCTCCCATCATCCCTTCCTTTTGCTAGATCCCTCCCTCCTTCTTTCTGCTCCCTAAGTTGTCCCTTCTCCACTCAGTTGACTTTAGCTTTTTATTATGTTAAAATTTCTGTATAGGATAGGAAAAATAAGTATGTAATTTGAAACTTTGTATCAAGAAGAGTCAGGCTTCCTCATCTCTTACTACTACCAAACAGTTTGGTAATGATATTTTTTTACCACAATACACGGTTGGACATTTATTTTCTAGAGAGGCTTGACTAATTGAAGTAAGGATAAGGTTGATGTGTTGAGTAGAATTTATTTTAGTTCAAATTTGTTAGTTTTTCTTTGTTGTTGTTTTGTGTTTTGTTTCCTGTTTTTTTATTGTTGTTTGTTTTGTTTTGTTTGGTACTTCGGGTTGAACTAGCATCTCACACATGCTTTGCAAGCACCCTACCACTGGGTTGCACCTCCAGCCTGTTTTTAACTTTTCATTTTGATACAAGATCTTACCAGATTATGCAGGCTGCCTCTGGTCTTCACCTTGCGGTCCTCTAACCTCCATCTTCTGAGTGACTGGGATTATAAACATGAGTCACTGTGGCTGGTCCAAAATTTGTTAGTTTTTTAAAGATAAGGAATTGAGTTTTGACAGAGATATTTATTAAAAAGCAGTGTTAAAGACATTTGTCTTACATAGAATTAAGCCTCTGAGAAACTGTCAGATCTAAATTGACATTCATTGACACAGAAACATTGATGGAAACCATTTGATCTATTTAAATAACGATAGGAAGTATCTAAGTGAGAAGGAAAGGTTGTATTTATGGTAGAGAGAAATGATTACTAACAATGCAATTGTACTCACAGTGTCAGATGAGAGTAGATGTGGGGCTCAGAGTAGAGAATTAAGCCTCAACAGAGGGACGAGTAAAATTATCTCACAGAATCCCTGAGAAAAGTAGTGACTACAAATGTTGACAGATATGGTGATTCCTTGCCAGGTAATTGAAGGGCTGTGGCTTATATGTCCTCTATGTTGTAGTAGCAAAATCCTCTGCTGAGAGAGAGGAGAGAAGAGAAATGAGAGAACTTTAGAAATTACAAGATAGTGTAACAGGAGCTAAGACTCTGAATTTGCTAAAATGCTCTGATCCCTCACTTGGGTCCTCAAGGTATCCTCCTTTAGGATGAAAGCCTGTCATCTCTGGTCTTCAGATTGTATCTTTTTTTTTTAAATTTTTGCATCAGACTTTGAACTCTGCAGACAGCCATGTTAATGAACCTCTAGGAGTGTCTGTCTAAAAACTTGATTGTTGTTAGATGCCATTGAGACACATCCAACTCATAGCAGCCCTCATAGGGTTTTCAATGGCTGATTGTTTCAGGATTGCTCAGGGAGTGGGTTGCCAAGTAATTCTCCTATATTTGCAGTGCTGAGGCCAAACCAAGTGCTTCAGAGAGTGCACAGCAGCACTCTACCAGCTGAGCTGAACCCCAACCCTGTCTAAAAACTAGTGATAACAAAACCATCTCAACCCCATTTGGAGACTAATGGTACAGAGATAAGAGCACATGAGGTTTCTTACTGTTCATTTTTACAATGTCTTGTTCTAGACCTGCTAAATGGTGCCCAGAAGCCTCTGATCATTGTCCTAAACCAGAAGTTATCATTACAGGAGTAGCAGACATTCCCCAGAACAAAGAAGGTGAAGAGAAGAGAAGAGAAGAGAAGAGAAGAGAAGAGAAGAGAAGAGAAGATTCCCGAAGCTAGAGCAATGACTTCATCAACTTGGATTGCCATCAAGCAATAATGACTTTTGTGCACCACTTTGCAGTACCAGGACAGAGATAATGATAAACCAGACCACATTTTAACCAAGGCTGCTTCATTATGCATTTGTCAGCTTTTCTTGTTTATGAGAAAAAATACTTGACCGAATATAAGGAAAGAATGATAGTTTTATTTGGCTTATGGTTCAAAGGATCTCTTCCCTAAGAGTGAGGAGGCATTGTGGAACCACTAGTGGTAGGGTCACATCTTGGCAGTAGGAAGCTAAAAGAGTACCAGACCTGGGGGCCCATGAAAAACATCCAAAGCCTAACCTCCATGACTTATTTCCACCAGCCAGTTCTCATCACCCAAATTTCCATAGCTTCCCACAACACCACCACTAGCTGGGGACTGAGCCTTCAAACATATGACCTTTTGGAAATATTTTAGATTAAAACCATAACATTCTGATTCTGGCTTCCAAATATTCATGGCCTCTCAAAATGGAAAATACATTCAGTCCAACTTCTAGAATCCCTAGAGTCTTAATAATCACAACATTGTACACAACATCTCTTAGCTATGAGCACCTGCAGAATTAAAAACAAGCCAATAAGCAAATTACATTATTCTAACATATGAGGAGTGATTAAAAAACACAGTGAATGTTTACATAAAAAATTATATGATGAAAGACACATTGCCATTATTCTCCCTCAAATATTCACCCTAGCCTCTTATATATCTATCCCACTGTTCTTACCACTTTCTGCAGCAGTTCTGGAGGTCCTCTTTTGTGAGTATCTTTAATTGCAATGCTGTGGCTGCCTAAATATCCTGAATTGATACAAAACATTTACCTTTTATGGTCAGTTTGATTTTGAGGAAGAGCCAGAATTCATGTAGTTCCAGATCTCCTGAATAAGGTGCATGAAGAAACATATAAATGTTTTTATTTCAGAGACTGGCACTGCAGAAGTGATGTGTGACATGGAGGATTATCATCACGGAGAATGAAATTGAAGTATGGGATAATAATTTAAGTAGCAATGAATAACTGATTAAAAGGACAATCCTGAGAGTGGAAGGTTTAAGGAAAAGAAAATGAAGGTCATATATATTGTAAATCTCATCTTATATGATTGCTGGTCTTGAAGATTCAAAGGTAGAAATAGAAGAAAAAAAAAGCTGTAAATTCATTACTAAAAATCTGACTACAAAACTCATTATTCAAGAGAACAAATCCTTACCTGTGTCTTGGGGGATGAGTATTTAATTCCCGAATACAGAAATTCAATTTTCTATACAGCATGAGGATCAAGAAAGAGGAAATTTCCACAATTTGGATTCTGGCGTGTAGGATATGGACAAGATAGAGAGTTTAATAAAGACTCAATGTAGGGCACAATCAAGTTAATGATGGAGATTTTATTAATTGGGGAATGAGTTTCAATTACCCTGATGACTGATTGATTTACTTGGGTGATTCTAGATGTGTTATGGTTTAGATCTACGAGGTCCCCCAAAGGATCGTGTATTGAAGTATTGATCCCCTGATGGTGGTGCTATTTGGAATTTGTACAAACTTTAGGAAGTGCAGTCTAGGTAGAGTAAGTAGGCCAGTGGGAGCATGCCCTCAAGAGGCATAATGGGACTAGCATCTTTCTCTCCCTTTCCTTGCTTTCCACCAGTCATGAAGTGAGCAGCTTTCCCCCACCATAGACTTCCACCATGATTTACGGCATTCACACAAAACTGAAAGCAAACAGGCCATCTGAACATGGACTGAAACCTCCAAAACCAGATGTCAAACATTTTCTGCCTTTAAACTGATTTTCTCAGGAGATATTTGGTCACACTGACAGAAATCAAATACCGCATGGTATTTTGTCTTGATTGTATGAGAACATTAGAAATGCTTTTTTCTGTTACCCCCAGATACCTTGAAATACAGCTAAAGAAATAGTACATTTTTACATTCTTCAAAAAGCATACTGAAGAAGGCTTAAGGGTTTTATTAAATTGGTAGAAAAACTAATCAAAGTTATTAATCTAGATTTTCAGCATATTCTTTTAGTACTTTCAGAATGATTCCAGAAGAAACTTGGAAAAAAATTCATTTATGCCCTTTTCTCTTGGAATTATCATAAATGACATATTTGATAAATATTAGAAGTTAATATAATATCCTTTGGAAAAGCAATTTTGAACATTCAAATAGCAATATCATCTGAAACTACATAACACTACCGAATGTAGTAAAAGAATGATTTAACGAACTTGGGAGAGAAGCAATACACTTTGTGCCAAGCTTATCAAGGAAGACACAATTTCAAAACTGAAGAAATAAACTCATAAATTGATTTTCTTTGTGTACAATCATTAGTGTAAGTGCAATTAAATTATAAAGCCTGTGCTTGTTCTTGAAAGATGTTTTCTGTTCATATTCATGCTACATGGGTGTTTTGGCTTCTGTTATTTTGTTAAAGGAATTCACTGTGAAGTAAAAAAACTAAAACTCTTAAGTTTCTGTATCTTTATCATAGAAGATTGAAACCTTTAAACCAAGAACATTATTAGAATTTTTAATCAAATAATAAATTATGTATAATTTTGAAGTAATTTAGTATAAATATAAGACAAACATATTCAATTTGCTTGTGCTGGACTTTAAATAAAAGTAGTGCTAATTATTTATATTATAATAATATGAAAAATAAAATATAAAATTACATTCTTTTTCTATTGCAAAGGGGAAGTTATTTTATATTTAAAATTTATGAATGTTGTAAGAACTTCTAATCATTATGCAAGTTTGTAAATTGTTTTTAATAATGTTATATTTTTCTAGGCGTATAATCACACCAACCTGGGAGATAGAAGCAGGTGAATATCAAGTTGCAGGCCAGAGACCCTGTCACAGAATATGAAATAAAAAAAGGAGATGGAGATGCAGCCCAGTGACAGAGAACTAAAAAGTGTATGCGAGGCCCTAGTTCTAGCCTCTCCCCCAAGTAGTGGAATAGGTAATAACTTTAATAACAAATCATAACTAAATTAATTTATTAACAATAATTTCAGTGTCAAAAATACACTAAATGTTTACTAGTATCTCTGGTTTCCTGATGAGAAAATTGTCACCTCAATGATTATTTTCATACCCAAAATCATATAGCCAGTTCATTTATAATTTGGAATACATTGTTTAATGAAACAGATACTATGATACTTATACTAACCAAATAATCAGTTATACTCAACCATTATTAACTGACTTCCTGAAAACAGACATTCTTCTACTATTCTCCATTTACGTTGAGAAAGGAAAGCCTGGACTTACCCAGATAAATTCAAACAGAATTTCTGAAATAATGGTATGTTAGTAAGATTTTTATCCTCATGAAAAAAAAATAAATCTCAGAAAATCAATTTACAAGAGAAAAAATTATTTTGTCTAATGGTTTCAGAGGTTTTGGTCCATGATCATCTGCCTCTATTGCACTTAGTCTTGTAGAAAAGCAGAAATATAGCCTAGGGGCATGGTGGAGGAATCTGCCCGCCTCATAGTAGTGAGGAAGCAAAGCGGAGCAGGCACAGGGTGGCCAGAGACAAGATATACCCTTCAAAGGCACTCCCCCACAGTGACCCACTTTCTCTCATTAGCCCCACCTCTTAATAGCCCACTCATCTATAAATTTATCAATAGCTTAATCTTGTTGTTGTTGTTAGGTGCCGTCGAGTCGGTATCCGACTCATAGCAACCCTCATAGGGTTTTTAATGGCTGTTTCGGGATTGCCTTGGGAGTGGATTGCCAGGTCCTTCTCCCATTTTTGTGGTGCTGGTAATCGAACTCAGGACCTCAGAGACTGCAGCTCAGCGCTCTACCAACTGAGCTAAATGCCAGCCCCATAGTTTAATCTACTCATGGGATAACACCCTCATGATCCAGTCACCTCTCAATATCACTGGCAGCTGGGAATCAAGCCTTTTCCATAGGAACTTTTTGGGAGACACTTCATACCCAAACCATAGCACATGTTGTTGTTGCTGTTAGGTGTTCTCCAGTGGATTCCAACTCATAGAGACTCTATGTACAGCAGATTGAAACACTCCCTGATTCTGTGCTAGGCACACGATCTTATTTATATTTAAACCCACTGTTGCAGACACTGTGTCAGTCCATCTAGTGGAGGGTTTTCCTTTTTGGTTGACCTGCCACTCTCCCAAACAAGATGTCTTTCTTCATGGATTGGTCTGTCCTGACTACAGGTCCAAAATATGTAAGACACAGTCTAGCCATCCTTGCTTCCAAGGAGCACTCTGGTTGCACTTCTTCTAGGACAGATCTGTTGGTTCTTTTGGCAGTATTTTATTCTTAAACTAACATATATTCAGTGTTTCTTCACAAGTTTCTGCAACAGTGGACTCAACTGAGGAAATATAGTGTTTCATTCCCTGCTGGTTATGGAAAGAAAGAATATACTGCAGTTTGAGTGTTGAATGTGTTCATAATTCCATGTCCTAAAGGCTTGGTGCAAAGACTGGTACTATTTGGAGGTTTGTGGAGGAGAAGTCTTTAGATCCTTAGGAGTGTGCAACTGAAAGGATTGTGGGACTCATCTCTCTCTGTTGCTTTCTGGCCATGAAATAAACTGTTAGCAATGTCCTCACTCCCTACCACAGTAATCCAGCCCTCCCACTATAGGCTCAGAGTAATCTGCCCAATAATTGGGTACTGGAGCTTCTAAATGTATGAATCAAAATAAATTTATCTTTGGTATTTTATCATATTTGTCAGGAGGCTGACAAATACAGGGTGTAAGTTCAGCTGCACACATTTGGTTGAGGAAAACCAGATGATAAGGAGCAACAGAGTAGAAAGTTACAGATCATGAACAGTTGTTCAGAGACCTTTATAAGACTGGGTATTGAAAGCTCCCTGATGATGCTAATGCCCAGGATAGGCTCAGTATTCATTAAAACAATATAGACCATTGGGGTTTTGTTGGCTTGTTTTCCCATTTCAGTTATATGTACAATTCCAGGTCAGATATAATATCTTCATAATCATCTGATACCTAGGTCTTTAAGAGAAAATCACACACACACACAAAAATTGGTTAGCCTCCCACATTGCTCCTCCTCATGCTTTCACAAAGTTTCTCCAAACCAGACATCACTGCTGCCTTTCCAAAAAGGTAACAAAAAGAAGAGATATTCCTTCTTCCTTTAAGTCAACCTCTCAGAAATTGCACAAATCACATCTTACTTTTCATGGCCAGACATTAGTCATATGTTCCATCAAGAATGGTTTAGGAATATAATATTTATTTCAGGAAATAATGTATTTGGCTAAGCATTAGAGGTCTTTTTATATTGGCAAAGGAAAGGTAAAGCAATACTGCTTTAAACCAGCACTCTTTGCTGAAGTCTTTTATTCCATGATGCATCATTATAAGAAATATGGCAAGATGTAGTTTACATTCATTAAAATTACCCTGGAATGTTCCTCGATTCTTTGCTTATTTATTGCTGTCTTTTTCTTAGAGAAATGCTGGTATTTTTGTCATTAAAATTACCACAAATTCCTCACTGGGCAAAGAAAC
This sequence comes from Pedetes capensis, assembly GCA_007922755.1. NCBI lineage: Eukaryota > Metazoa > Chordata > Mammalia > Rodentia > Pedetidae > Pedetes > Pedetes capensis. The sequence continues at coordinate 17,444 of VMDO01021340.1, forward strand.
ATGAAATTATGAAAATAATAACTGGTATTTGGTTTCATTCATCTATAAAAATAGAGTATTTATGCAGATTAAACTCACTAATAGAGACAGAGCATTTCTCAGTATGATTATTGGCATTACACTCTGATCTTCTCTTTAGACAAGTAAACATTAGCTTACCACACATATATGTTTAGTTATTGAACATATCCAGAAAACTTTTACTTCAGCCTCACAAGTTCCTATCTATTTTAATGCCAATAGTTGTAAACCATAGTCAGCCTCAAAAATATGATTCCTTCATCCCTCCCTGTTGGATTGACCTGGTTTCAGACAATCTTGGGAATCAGGTGATTCCCAAATGCAGTCAGTATTATCAAACACTGATTTCTCTAACTTCTTAAAAACAAATGCCAATATTATTTAAAAACATTAGCCAATTCATTTTTAGAAATAAATCTACTTGTACCTAGAAATAAAAATGATAATGTTTTGTACTATACCATAGGTCATAGGCACATAAAATTTATAATAAAACAATGGCAATATTTTTAATACACACTATTCATTATGAATACTTGTAATTTGACACATATTTTAATGATGTGTAATATATTACACAAAGCCATGAAGTAAAAATTGAGGTATGCATTGAAGCTTTTACTTCATTTTTGCCTCAATATAGGCAGAAAGATAGTTCAAGAATCAAAGAATTTCATAAAGCCTAACTAATCTGCACTTCTTGTTAGCTGTTCCTCTGCAATACAAATATTAAGGCAGATAGATTTAAACATGATCTATCAAATATCTCATATAATCAACTTCTAGCTTGTTCACAGCAGGGCATGAGGTAGGGAAGAATCCTTGGGTGGGTACTCAGCAAGTGGAATATCTCTTTCCTCTATGGATTCTACAGTGATAACTCAAATTCCCAGATAAAAGCAGAGGAAAAACTATTAAATCTTACATACCTTAGGGATGAATTCATCTTTAAACAGCTCATCAACTAGGTTATATAGAGCATGTGGAAGCCAGGAATTTGGTGGACAGAGTGTGTAAGGCAGCATATAACACTCTAAGTAGATGCCTTTTAGAAACATTTACTTCTCAGTGCACCACAGATTTCCTTTACTGCTTGTATATATGTACTATACATACCTATGAATATATTCTTCAGTTACATTTATTGGAATTTTCTGTTGCTGAAAGATGAAATATTCAAAATTGCATGTAGGAATCATACTTTTGAAGTCAATGTAACTGAAAGAAATTCTCCTTCACAATATTTTGAATCATAAAGTAGGGCTAAATGATGTTATTGGAGGAGAATTTTCCAGAAATCGTTTTATTGTTATGATGGAGAAAAGATCTTACATTGAAACAAATCTCTATCAAATATGTGAGTGCTGAAATCACCATACTAAATACTTAGCAATTAAGAAACCAAAATGTCACTCAGTGTGGAGTCAAGGAAGTAATAATGGCAAATGATTACAACGTGAGCAGGGAGACCTAGCTGTGTTGATTCCACAGGCATTTCCCGTTTCCATACCTTTATTTATGAAGAAAAAAGCCAGAAAACTAATGATTAATATGTTTTAAGACAAAAATAATATACAAAATGAATCTACACTGGCAAAGTCATTTTAAAATTAACCTGTAAACCAATTAGAATCACAATATCTTCAGTGATCTACTTTGTTTCTAAAAAGGATCATCCTCAAAATGAGGTGAAGAGTGAGGCTCCTCCATTCTGACTTGCTGGCAATACAGATGAGAACTTATCTCAAAGTTTTCACTAGATAATAAAGTTTTTAAAAATACATATTTTTATTTTTAAGTGTATAAATAGCATAAATCTATGTTTGGACAAGTGACTTGATAAGCCGGTAAAGTAAGAGTTACTGGAGTTGTAAGAGCAGGGTTATTGGTAAGCTAGCTCTTCAAATACCTGCAAACATAGCACTGTGGCATCTGATCACTTCAGATCTTGGAAGCTAAGCAGGGTAGGGCCTGGCTAATACTTGGATGGGAGACCGCCTGGGAACACCAGGTACTGTAGGCTTGGGAGAAGGACCTGGCAACACACTCTCAAAAATCAATCTACCATTGAAAACCCTATGAACAGCAGAGAAGCACTGACAATAGTGTTTCCCCTCTTGTATGTAGGCACACTATGACTCCATGGCACCTAACAACAACAACAAGCTCGTCAAATAACAAAATTCTCGATATGTAACTATTGTATGTATAATTCAATTTCCAAAATGTATACTTCCACCATAACTGATTTCAAATCTTTAACATGACACCATTGACTGTGGAGTTAATAAAAGCTGTGCAAATGTAAGTAGCAGCATGAAAAGGCAGACAAAATTTTCAAATAATAGGAAATAGCAATACAGATGCCCTGAAGCAGGGATAAACTCAGAACTTTTGTTGAAGAAAAAAGATGCTTAGCTGAATAGACAGAAAGGATCAGCAATAGAGGTAGTTTTAGTCAGTGGCAAGACAAGTGGGTTTTTGTCTTATGCTTATGGAAAATCATTTATGAAAAAAAAAAGACATTTAGTTGTACAGGGATTAGCTCAATTGGTAGTGTGCTGCTCTGCACTCTCTGAGGCCTGGGTTTAATACCCCCACCACAAAAAGGGGAGAAGGATCTGGTGTTGGGATTTTTTAAATGAACCCCATAACTAGGGTCCCTCACACTAGCATAAGGGACTCACCTTTTGCTGACTCCAGGGCCACATTCCACTCACTCCCTCCTACCCCTCCCATCAAGTGAGCAAAGATGGCCCCTGACTAGCCTGACCAGCCTCAACTACCTCAATTCTGATTGGCTACCCCTAGCACCCCAGTTAAATAACTGCCCCTACCTGGCAGGTATGACAGTTCACCTACTGTATCTGTCAGGAATGTGCCCTGATTGGCTAACCTCAGTACACCACCCTCTGGGACCCTATATAAGCAGGGCTCCCAGACCCGCTTCATCCCACCACCATGCTCTATCCTTCAATTGCTGCCTGGACCCCATCACCTTGATCCAGCACTCCCCAATCCAGCAGAAGATCTCTAGCAAGCCAACGTGTCAAGACCGGGGGCCCTGAGGCACTGAAGGCTATAAGCAAGCCACAAAGAGTCTCCCAATTCCTCTTATCCTTGGAAAGGAGGGTGTCAGAGAAGGCGAGCTGCAAGAGTCAAGACCACCGGACCTCCAGCCCAGCGGAACACCAATTGCTTGTAGCTGTGCCTTTAAGGCTGAGCTGTACCACCAGTGAGCTTAGAGCTAGCACTCTAGCACTTGACCGGGGATGCTTGCTGGTTGCACCCCACTTGGGGAGTAACCCAATAAACTTTCCCTTTCCTGTTTCCCACAGAAGGTCTCCCGAGGTCCTTCTTTGGCACCTCCAGCCACTACACCAACCTGGTCCAATGGGTCCCTGATACCCACTTGATGTCAGGGCAAGGTTCTGACCTATGCAGGGCCTGAGCCAAATCCCAACAATCTGAGAATCTACTCTTGAAAGAATCCCAAAAAACACTCAGCCACTGAAAATCCTATGAATAGCAGAAAAGCATTGACATAGTGTTGGGCAAGGCACAGTGTTGAAGAGGGTTTGATCTTGTTGTTCATGAGGTCACTGTGATCAGACCCAACGACACCTAACAAAAACAACAAGGTAAAATTCATCATGCAGAGAAGTCATTTTTTTTTTAACATTTTTTAATGACACCGGGATACTGAACCTGGGGCCTCAGGCATGCTTTGAAGTGCTCTGCCACTGAGCTGTATCCCCAGCCTCCCCTCCTTTGTTCTAAAATTGACACAGTCTCAGCAAGTTATGCAGGCTGTGTCTAGACCCTGAGACCTTCTTGCCTCTGCTTCCTGAGAAAATTCCCCAATAAAATTCCCTTGTGACTCTTACTGTTTCAGTCAATTCTTCTCTTGTCTCCTGCTCCAGAATCATTGATCTTTTTTCCGTTTCTATAGTTTTACATTATCCAGAATGTTATGTATAAAAATAGCATATAGCCATTAAATCTGGCTTTTTAAACTTAGAATAGTGATTTGAGGTTATATCCCTGTTGCTGTATATACCAAGGAATTTGTTTGTTTTTATCCTGAGTCATGTGTGCAGCCATAAACACCTGGCATCTAATCCCACCTATTCTCAGAATATAAGTAGGGTCAGGCGGGTTAGTTTTTAGACAGGAGACCACTTGAGAATACCAGGTGCTGCAGGCTAGGGAAAAGGACTGGCAACATAATCCACAAACAATCCACAATTGAAAACCCTATGAATAGCAGAAAAGCACTGACAATAATGGCAGGCATGGCACAGCTTCTGGGAGTGTTCCCTCTCTTATAAGTAGGGTCACTATGGATAGGCTGCAACTCGGGGACACCTAACAACAGCAACAATTCCTGAGTAATATGTCATTGAAAAGATGTGACTGTTTCTCCATTCAACAGCTTTTGAGACTATGAATAATTTGGCTCAGAGGGTTCACATACAGATTTTTTTTCTGTGTGATATGTTTCCATGTAGTAGCTTCCATATAGTAGTTTCCATATAGTAGTTTCCATATAGTTCAGTACCCCCAGTACTGAAAAACAAAAATGAGTTTGTAATTTCACATGCCAGGAACAATGTAAGAATTTTAGTGGCTCTATATTTTTTCCACTGCTTGTGTTATACATTTAAGTGTTTATTTAATTTTAGTCATTTCAGTTAATATATAGTGGCATTACATTGCTTTTCATGTCCACAATGAATATTGATATTGAATATTTTTTCAAAAGTGTATTCATATTTCGCATAGTTTTTGTGGTGGCTTTTCTGATAATTTGTCCTTTTTAACATTTTTCATATTGTTTATTAATTTATACCACTTACTAAAATTACTGAGAAATAATGTTGTTTGGAAATATATTCTTTCAGTCTATAGCTTGTTTTGCCATCTGTAAGAATGGCTTTCAAAAAGAAGCTTTTAATTTTAATAAAATCTAATTAGCATTTTTTTCTGAAAATAAGCTTTATTTAAATAATTAACATATCACTTATTGAAACTGAAGGCAGAGACAATAACAAAGAAAAACTACTTTATGATTTCATATGGCATTATACAGTTGTTGCTAGTTACTTCCAAACTCTGTAGGTACTTACGTGACTAATTAGATCAGTCTGATATTTGTTTCCTCCTAGAATATTTAACTCATAGAAGGCTAGCATCATATCCTTGTGGGTTTTTTTGTGTGTGTATGGTACTGGCAGTTGAACCCAGGGCCTCGCACTTGCATGCTTTGCAAGTGCTGGGCCACTGAGCTACACCACTGGCCCATTTTTTCACTTTTTGAGACAGGGTCTCCATAAGTTACACAGACTGCCTCTGGTCTCTAACTTGCAATCCTCCTGCCTCCACCTCCCAAGCCCCTAGGATTACAGGCATGTGTCACCATGCCCGGCTATATCCTGGTGTTGTGAGATCCAATAAGAAGACTTTGATGGTAAGTCGGAGTTCCTATTACCTCAGTGGGAGGAAGCTGGCTAAGCTGCCTGCTTGGTCACATTAAAATCACAAAGGGGATATTGGGCCGTGTTTTGTTCACTTGCTTTTTCCTACTAACAATTTCTACCTGTGGTGCAACTGCTATTGCTGTCTTACACATCCTCTCCTGAAGAACTGAGGTTTGTTCAGGTGGTGATATTGTTTTCAGGCAAGGGTATCTGCAGAGAAGGAGCTAAGAAACTTCTGACCAGACAACTGTCAGTGTTCTTGGGTCTTTGAGCTTGGCTGAAACATTATGTTATTGTTCATTGAAGACTGGGGACTTCCAGGTGCCTATTGCTTGACCTCTGTTTAAGAGGGACCTCACGACTAGATAGTATAGTTCTTTTCAATTTCTTTCATGAAAGAGTTACACTATTCCTCGTTAAAAGCAGACTGCCACATGGTTTTGATATATAAGCTGTGAGGTTTTTAAACTTGTGACAAGGGCCAGAAGGATATTGTACAAATTGCAAGGAAACTCTCTTTTAAATTTCATTGAAACACAAGAATTGAAAACCCATGAACCTTTTGCCAGTAGAACCTCAACCAGGAGCTGGCAATATCCTTTGCCTTGGTCAGCCCGTGGCTGAATTGATTGTCCATATTCTGGACACCAAATTTTAATAGCATTGCAACAAATTTCTTCTTAAACATCTTCACTACTTTATTTTTTATCATAATGTTTACAACCTTCTGAATAATAAGGATCTTCTAGATGCTCTTCTGTTAAAATCTTATATGGATATAAATCTCAGTGTCTGCAGGAAGCAGGTCACTACTCTCACCTATATCAGAAAGAGATTTGAAAAGAAGAGAAACTGGATGGCAGACATACTATTTGATTTCTTTTCCTCTTTGGAAATAGATTGTAGAAATGGAAGCTCAAGAGGGACTTTGCTCAATTCTCAGTGGCAGCTCAGGGACTCAGGACATTTTTTAAAAAGTTTTTGTTTTTATTGTTTGTTTTCATCATGGGTTTCAGAAGATTTTTTTCCCTATGATTTCATCTTAAGTTTTAGAGTTTTGAATTTTATATTTAGGCTTATCATCTATTTCACATTTATTTTTGAAAGGATATAGTGAATAGGGAAGTTCAAATTTTCTCTCTGAAAGTTTGGTAGAGTCTACTGAAACAAACTGACAATAGATTAATGGGAGGAAGGGCACAGGCATTTACTTATCATACATAAGTACACAGGAGCTATATGAAATGTGAAACTTAAGGAAGGACTAGATGGTTCAGAAGTAAACACCTCTTGACAGGGTTGAGGGAATGGAGGTATGTAGGCAAATTTTGGTATATGTTTGTTTTTCCTAGCATTAAATGGTATCATGGCATTGTCTAGTCTTGCATAGTTCTTGAGTAAACATTTCTATTTATTTTTGTGCTTCTATATATAGTATAGGGGCTGGGATTTAGCTCAGTTGGTAGAGCGCTGCACTGCAGTCTCTGAGGTCCCGAGTTCAATTGCCAGCATGACAAAAATAGGAGAAGGACATGACAACCCACTCCCAAACTAATCCCGAAAAAAGTCAGCCATTGAAAACCCTATGAGGATCGCTATGAGTCGGATACCGACTGGATGGCACCTAACAACAACAACAACATATATAGTATAACCCACAATACATTTTACACAGATATGTGTGTGGTCATAGTTTCTTTATATGTTTTTTTGTTTGTTTGTTTGTGTATATAGTCTTTATAGCTCTTGAGATTTTATAGATCTTATGAGTTTTTTTTCTACATTGCTTTTGGAAATTTCTCAGTTATGTACATTAAGAGATATTTCTGCCCCCCCCCTCAGTTTTTTTTGTTGTTTTGTTTTATTTTGTTGTGTAGTACTAGAGGTTTAACCCAGGCCTTTTTCATCCTTGGGAAGTGCTCTAAGCCTTGTTGTTGTTGTTAGGTGCCGTCAAGTCGGTATCTGACTCATAGCGACCCTCATAGGGTTTTCAATGGCTGAGTGCTTCGGGATTGCCTTGGGAGTGGATTGCCAGGCTCTTCTCCCATTTTTTGTGGTGCTGGGAATTGAACTTGGGACCTCAGAGACTGCAGCGCAGCGCTCTACCCACTGAGCCAAAGCCTTAGCCTCTTTTAAATTCTTTTTGATGTTCGAGATAAGGTCTTACTAAGTTTCAACTTGCTGCCTTTGACCTCAAATTTAGAATTTTCCTGCTTCCTGAGTTACTTGGATTATGGATGTGCACCACAAAACACAGCCTTGTTGGTTCTTTTGAGAAGGACTTCATTTACCCTTATGTTAAACACTCAGAAGTTTCTGCCAGCTCTTGAATACCATCTTCTACTATTTATCACTCCTTGTTTTTCATTTGTACTTCATTATGTCTAATTTCCATTGTTTTATCTTTAGCTGCACTGAGTCTTCTGATGAATTCACTGGTATTTTCATTGTGTGATAGACATAATAGACAATCCATTATGACATTAATTTATGCAATTAAATGTAAATTTAATAAATGTGAAATATGCTGTATCCTTCCATTTTATAAAACTGTTGAAAACTAAAGTTTTAGAAATTAATATTGGCTGTTTCTTTTTTAATTGGGAAATTTTAAGGTACAAGTTAATGGGTTTCATTATGATATGGGTTTCATTTTGACATTTCCATGTATGCATTTGCTTATATATTGGTCACATAACTTCCCCCTTATCCTCTCATGACCCTCTTCCCCTATTCCCTACCAATGACCTTTCTACTTGCATGTCTTTTTGTGGGAATATTTATCTATATACATACATCCCAATTTTGATTTAAGTCCAAACTTTTTTCTGTAGTGATCTACATTTTTACATTCTTAGCAGTATTAGATGAATGATCTAGCCTGTTTACATTATTGCCAGTCTTTGGTATTATTGCTATTATTATTATAATTATTTATTTTAGCTATTCTTGTTTTTTTTTTCTGTCTTCCCCTTTTTTTCACCCTACTAATAAAGTTGTGCTGTTTACATTGAGGTTGACCTCTCCCCCTTCATCCCTCCTCACTGATGCTCCTCTGCCCCCTTCTTCTCCTATCATAACTACCCTCTGCTAGAACTCTCCCTCCTTCTTTCCACTCCTTAAACTGTCCCTTTTATGATAAGTGTAATTAAGCTTTTTTATGTTTCAGTTTATATATAGGATTTTTTCCTTCCTTTAACTTTGATTCAGCTCCCACATATGAGTGAGAACATATAGTATTACTCTTTTTGGGCTTGTGTTCATTCACTTAAGATGATGTCCACCAATTCCATCTATTTTGCTGGAAATGATATTATTTCTTTTTTTTTTTTTTGATTTTTGAGTAGTATTCCATTGTGTATATATACCATATTTTTTTAAATCCATTCTTCTGTTGAGAGTGACTTTGGTTGATACCATGTCCTTGCTATTGTGAAAAGTGCTGCATTGAATATGGAGATGCAAGTGTCTTTGTGGTATGATGACTCATCTCTCTTTGGGTATATTCCCAGTAGTGGTATAAGTACATCATACGGCAGATTTATTTTTAGTTTTGTGAAGTACCTCCATATTGATTGCCAAAGTGGTTGAACAACTTTACAGCCCCACAAACAGTGTAAGAGATTTCCTTTTTCTCCACAACTTCTCAGCATTTGTTGTTATTTGTTTTATTGATCTTGGCCATTCTTACTGGAGTAAGGTGGAATCTCAGAATTGTTTTGATTTGCATTTTCCTAATGGCTAGGGATATTGAGCATTTTTTCACTTTTTATGGTCTTAAGAACTTCTTCATTTGAGAACTTTCTATTTAGTTCCTTTGCCCACTGTGTATTGGATTATTTTTTGTATTGGGAGTTACTTTCTATCTTGAAATAATATAGTAGCAGTAAATACTATGTAAGAAAAGACAGATTAAAAAGAAAAAAACATAATAAATTTATTTTTTCAGAGTTTTACATGTCATAGAAGCCTTCAGCAAAGACCAAATACAAGGGGAAATCCTGTTGCTATTCTTTTTGTTTGTTTGTTCGTTTGTTTGTTGAAGCATGAATAGTCATGTAGAAAGATAATTGAGCAAAAAAAGAGCTGAACTAAAGGCAAAATAGCCTGAGGAGTTAGTCCAATAAGGTTTATCTATTCAGCAACTTCCTGACCTCTGTGTGCATCATTCCTTCCTCCTTTGTTGCACAGGACCCTCTGGAAAGAGGTACTTTTAACCTATTATTAGACTACATTGGTCAGAGTCCAGCTAGCTCCTACACACAAGAGCAAAGAGAGGTTGGAACCATATTTCCAGATGTTTATGGTTTGGTTTAGAGGTGAAGAGTTCTAGTTTCTGTGACCTGCTTAGAGGAATTTTGTTTTCGATGACTCAAATGGAGAAAGGATACAAGTCAGGACTGCAGGAGAAGGTTAGAGAGACACTTGCCTCTGTGACTGCTTCTGAGGCCTTCCAGTCTCCCTTAGTTCAAAGTACTCACCCTCCAAAGCATCACACACTTGGAGCTATCACTTTCTGAATCCCAACTTGAAAAAGTCTGGACTCTTCGCAGAAAAGTGACTAATTGTTGTGGAAAACTAGATTTTACACCTTGGAAAACTGTGGAATGGAAAGACTATCATATTTGTATGAATAAATTGTTCATCAATTCAACTAAATCAATTTTATGACAGTATAACAGTAAATGCATATGCATTTATGTGAACAACTCTAACTTTTTAGCACATTTGTCTTTACATTAACTGTCAGTTGAGTGTTTATACCTTTGATTAGGTATTAGAATGTTTTAGTGCTATGAAGTTGTTTAAGTTCTTTATCTCACTTACCTGTTACATTTTCTTATCTTTGCATGCTTAGCAAATGGGTAGTCAGAGTTGAAGATAATTTAATCAAGATATGTAGGGAAATTGATCTTTGTAAATAGCATCCTTTATAGACTAATGCCTGCTTTAAGAGCAAAGTATAATAGAATGAAAAAATAAGGTGATCCATTGAAGTGGTGCCTTTTCCCATTATGTTTATAGATTATGTATTATCCTTTGCTTATTCCTGTTACTTGAGGAAAATATTTTTATTGAAATAGACTGTGGTTTATGAAACTTGTCATATTTTTAAAAGTAAACATCAAATTTCTCTCTCTTCAGTTACATTTACAACATGTAAAATTCCTTATTTAATCTATTTCTATCTTATTATTAGTATAAAAGATAAATGACTATGCTGTTTTAAATAAACCAACATTTATCTGAGCACAGAAACAAACCAAACTACATTTTCTACAAATTATCTATGTGACTTCAATAACAGGAAAATAGATGTCTCAGACTTGAAAGATAAACACATCATCCATAACAAAAAGATTGTCTCTATACCAGGACATGAATGGAAACCATATTATTATCAGTTTAGATGCATCTCAGAAAAAGCATAACGTTAGAAATTTAGCAAATGAAAAAGCTTCAGAATTGGTCCTTAACAATCAGGAAAGACAGGGATGCTTTTTCTTTCCTCCTCTTTCTGTTTTTGCCTTCAGTTTTTATTACTCTTTTCTTCTTCTTTCTCATCTCAACAAAATAATTCTCTTCACTGTGCCCACTCAGGGCACAAACCTGATTTTTTTAACGTCCTCTTTGGCAGGAAATTTCCCTATTGAGCATTAAATCAATTATTCTTAAATATGCACTAAAAATTTCCATTGCAGAAAACTAATTCCACATCAATAATCCTTGAAGAATAAAACAGAAGCATCCTCTGCGTCAGCACTTTTCAAGGTGATAAGGGAGTACTATTGCTGGATTTGTCCTCACTTAATAACTTTATTAATGATGTGGATGAGTGAACAAATATTATGAAAAGCAAATTCATTGGTATTAAATATGTAGATTCTGCAGAAACAAATAGGCGAGAAGGCAATGGCTGCAAAGTGACCTAGAAAGGTTAAAGGAAGTTAATAGTGGTCCAATAATCCTTTACTTCTCAATGAACTAGGTCACTTATCTGATAAAAAGTAATCAATGGAAAAAGTCAGTTATAACAGTTACACCAAAGGGTAAAGAAATATAGAAAATTATATATTGCATTTTTGCACATTGACATTAAAGTGTTCAGAATTTCTTGAAATTTCTAAAGCATTGTCAGTTAATTCATGAATAATCCAAACCAAACCAGAAGCCATAGTTCATTTGTTCCTTGCTGAGAGGATAAATTATTTATGTAGAAAAGCATATGTAAGCTCACATAAATAACATGCCTAATCTTTTCATTGTGGAGCTATTTATAACATTCAAATGTCTTGAAATCTTATACACCCTGTATCTTCATTAATTTTTTCAATATATGACTATCGAGTTTCAGTTTGCCATAAATTATGACCCAATAATTGAGAAGGGTAAACTGTTTTCTTTAAATTTCAAATCAATCTTACCCTATATTTATAGGTAATACATCAAAATGCATTCTAAGCCCTTGTAAATTAATTGGAAACATTTTCCTATAAAAGTAATACAATTATTTTATTATTCCTAATTTGGAAATATTTTCACCTATTAAAACTCAGGGACCTAGACTAATTCCTTTTACAATCCAAAGTAAATAAGTCTTTCCTTTTGTCCAATTAAAAATATCCAGTCTGTATCTAAATCTACCAAACCTGTATTAATACATCTATATGTACTCACTCATGATATCTGTAGAAGATTTTGAACTTCAAGAATAAACAAATTAGAATCCTTTTGTACATAATATAGTATCTGTGGCACACCTGCATTTACCATGTTGTTGTTGTTGTTAGGTGTCAGTGAGTTGGGTCTGATTCATAGCGACCCTATGTAGAAAAAAAAAAAATGAAATATTCCCCAACACTGTGCCATGTCAGGACTTATGTCAGGGCTTTTCTACTATTCATAGGATCTTCAAAACCTGATTGTTTTGGGAGTAGGCTGCCAGGTTCTTCTCCCATTTTTGTGGTGCTAGGGATCAAACCCAGGACCTCAGAGTGCACAGAGCAGCAATCTACCAATCAGGTAAATACTATTATTGTCTTTTGTTAGATTTCACTTAGAAAAGGAAACATATCCTATACTATTTATAAAACAGAAATAAAACAAATTATGATGTCTTTGAAAGTAGTAAAAAACTTTTATTTCATGGTTAGAGACATTTAATAAAATCTGTTCCCCTAGTATTTTTCTCACAATCTACCTTGATGTATTTTCAGATATTTTGATAAAGTCAAGACTGAATTTTACAGTGCATCAAATTACATATTTATCTGAGGCTATTATTTTTATTTTGTAGACTTCTGAGAACAATATGAAGATATTTTTTAAATGATGGTACATTCTTAGCTTCTCTGGCCTAGCTAAATTATCATAAAAAATCCTCATCATTTCCTCAACAACAGTAACAAAGTAGTATGGAATTTTCCCTCTACATTCAGTTTACTTTATAACAATTATGAGGGTGCTATGATTAGAATGTGAAAAATCCTAGTTACAGTGTTTATGTAAAAAATAAAAATGTACTGTAAAGCAAATATTTAAAGTACTACTGAATAAACTGTCCTCTATTCATTTATTTGGGCTGGGATTTAGCTCAGTTGGTAGAGCGCTGCACTACAGTCTCTGAGGTCCCGAGTTCAATTCCCAACACCGCAAAAATGGAGAAGGACCTGGAAATCCACTCCCAAGGCAATCCTGAAGCAGTCAGCCATTGAAAACCCTATGAGGGTTGCTATGAGTCGGATACAGACCCGATGGCACCTAACAACAACAACAACATTTATTTATTTACTTATTTACTTATTTAATTTTTTTGTGGTACTGGGGGTTGAACCCAGGGCCTCACGCTTCCATGCTTTGCAAGTGGTGTACCACTGAGCTGCACCCCTAGCCCATTTGTTTTTTACTTTTTTTTTTTTTTTGAGACAGAGTTTCCCTAAATTACAAAGACTACCTCTGGTCTTGAACTTGCCATCCTCCTGCCTCTGCCTCCCTGGCAGGACTACAGGCATGGGATTACAGGTGTGTGCCACTGCACCCACCTTTAAACTTTCCTTTATTAATTTATGAGAAACCTCTCATGAATTTGAGCTTGCTTTCACATCTCACAAGGTTGTTCTTCATCAATTTTCTGATTAAGTTGTTTATTTTCCCTTATCTTAAAAATGTCTACAATAATTAAATCCACATTTAATATTCCGTGCATTATTTTACATTGATGCTTCATTCCTTTTAGCAATGTACATGGATGATAAAGAAAAGCACTGTGAAGCATTTGTGTTCCATTTTCTTCCATGTAGATGAAAATTCCATTCATCTCGTGTCTAATAATTCTCATGCCCTTGATTATATTTTAAGGCAACAACAAGTACCTCTCAGCATGATTCTTTAGAACATATATTTTCTTATCTGTCTTCAGTTTTAATGGAGTTCTCAACTGCTTTGGCAATGTTTCCTAGTTTACTATTGATTCCATTCACCCACATGTCTGTCAGCTTTTCCTGCTCTGGGAGTTTGTGTGTTTCAGTGATGCTGAAAGCTATGCCACTGATATTTCAGATGCCAGCAGGACCAACCATGGTGGACAGATTGCAGCTGAGGTTCTAGACCAAGACAGACTAGGGAGAAGGACCCAGCAGTCCACACCTGAAACAATTAGCTATTGAAATGGCTCTGAGTAGCAGAGAGGCACTGTCAAATATAGTGCCAGAAAATAAGCCCTCCAGGTTGGAAGGCATTCAATGAATGACTGGGAAAAGTGGCCTCCTCACAGTAGAGTTGACCTTATGAATGAAAATGGAATAAAGCCCCTGGACCCTCCTTTTGTTGATGTGGCATGACTCAAAATGAGAAGAAACACAGTGACTGCAACAATGGGCTCAAACATAAAAAGATTGTGAATATGGCACAGCGCTGGGCTGTGTTTTGTTCTGGTGTACTTAGGATTGCTATGTGTCAGATCCAATTTGATGGCACCTAACAACAACAATTCATTCCACTGAGTAGATTTCCTGAAATGTTTAAGGCACTCTTTTATGTAGGGTTCAATCTACACCACTGTTCTTTCCTCCTATATGGAGACTGACAGTCCCATTTATAGATTATTTGTGTGTTACAGAGGGCAATACAAACAGTAGTCAGTAACCATTATATTCACTGTGTAGTTCTTACAAAACAAAACGAAACATAAAAACATGTTGTTTTTGTTTTTAGGTGCCACTGAGTTGGGTCCAATACATAGAGACCTATGTATAGCACTGCAAAATACTCCCTGACACTCTGCCAGGTAGGAAAGCTTCTTTTGTATTTAAGCCCATTGTTGCAGATACTGTGTCAGTCCATCTAGTGGAGGATCTTCCCTTTATACTCTTGACCCACAGCTCTGCCAAACATAATGACCTTCTCTAAGAACTAATCCCTCCTGACATGTCCAAACTATGTAAAACACAGTATAACCATCCTTGCTTCCAAGGAACTTTCTGCTTGCACTTCTTCTAGGATGGATCTCTATTTTTGTTTTGTTTTGTTTTGTTTTGTTTTTTGACAGTACATTGTATTCAATACTTACCTCTAGCATCATAATTCAGTAGCATCAATTCTTCTCCTGTCTCACTTATTAAGTATTCAGCTTTCACAAGCATATGATACAACTGAAAATATCATGACATAACTCAGGCACATCTTCATCTTCAATGTGATATCTTTACTTTTCAACATTTTCAAGAGGCCTTTTGCAGCAGCTTTCCCAAAGCAATCTGTCTTTTGATTTCTTTACTGTTGCTTCCAGGGATGTCAATTGTATTGTTGTTGATGTTAGGTGCCATCCAATCAGTTCTAATTCATAACAACACTGTGTACAATGGAACAAAACACTCCCCAACACTATGCCTGGAACATGACCTTTTCTATGTTCAAGTCCATTGTTGTAGCCACTGTGTCAATCCATCTGGTTGAGAGTCTTCCTTTTTCTGTTGACGTACCATTCTCCCAAACGTGAAATCCTTCTCCAAGGATTGGTCCCTTCTGACAACTTGCCCAAAATATGTAAGATGCAGTCTACCCATCCTTGTTTCCAAGGAGTACTCTGTTCACACTTTTTCTAGGACATCTCTACTGATTCTTTTGGCATTTCATGGTATATTCATTATTCACCTCCAGCACCATAACACAAAAGTACCAACTCTTCTCTTGTCTCCCTTATCCCACACTTGTCTGTCAGTTTGCCGTGCTGTGAGGGTATGTATGTTGTTGTGATGCTGACAGCTATGCCACTGGTATTACAGATACCAGCAGGGTCATCCATGGTGGACAGGTTTCTGTTTAGCTGCTGGACTAAGACAGACTAGGGAGAAAGACATAGCAACTCACTCTCTAAAAATTAGCCATTGAAAGCTCCTATGAATAGCAGAGAAACACTGTCAGATATTGATCATAGAAACAAGCAAAGCAAAGCATTGTACAACCTCAATCTTTTCTCCATTTATCACGAAATTGCTTACTGACTCATTTGTAAGGATATTTGTTTTCTTGATACTGAGGAGCAATCCATACTGAAGGCTGTGTTCTTTGATCTTCATGAGTAAATGTTTCAAATCCTCTCCACTGTGTCATTGGCTTAATGCAAGTTGTTAATGAGTCTTCTTCTAATCCTGAGGCCAAGTTCTTCTTCATAAAGTTCAGCTCTCAGTTTATTTATTCAGCATAGAGACTGAAGAAGGCAAAATAATACAGCCCTGATGCACACCTGTCCTGACTTCAAACCAACCTGTTTCTTTGTTCCTTTCAAATGATTGCCTCCTGGTCCATATAAAAACGTATAGCATGATTTATTCATTCTGTGGCATTTGATATAACTATGTTACTGTTGAATACTTCATCCAGGCAGGAGATGACCTGGCAGATATTTTTCCTGAGCACCAGTTATATTTCACATAATCCATGCTTTATTGAACTTTCTTGTATTATCAAATTACCCACTGATAGGTTTGGCAAAGTTGAATTCAAGTCGCTCTTGACTAAATGCTTGAATTCCTTCACATTTCATGTGTAATTAGGTGATGAGTGGGGAATCCTCATGATGAGATGATTCATATTTAGGTGGATGAGAAACATAAGTAAGAAATGGAATCTGAACTTCAGGAGACTGCACCCAAAGTAGCCTAACCATGTTTACTGTACTCTCCTCTCATTGTCTCTTGATCTGTCTTTTTGTCTGTCTGGCTGTCTTTCTCTCTGCCTTTCTGTCTGTCTGTCCCTCTCTCTCTCTCTCTCTCTCTCTCTCTCTCTCTCTCACACACACACACACACACACACACACACACATACACGTGCACACAAACTCACTTTCTCTCTTATTGCATGACAATATAACGAGGAAAAGAGTCAAGTTCAGAGACCAAATTAACTGTTACCTTGACCTTGGTCTTCCAACCTCCATTACTGTGAGAAATAAATGTCCATTGTTTAAACTACCCAGCATATACATTTTTGTAATAGATGTCTATATTTTTTATTATACCTCATATTCCAAACTCATATTAATGTCTGTAAGTCATAGTGGAATCTCTCTTTATGTATTTTACAAAGCTATTTTCTACCCCATCTAACTGCAGTGGAAACGTTGAAAGGAATGACAAACAGTATTTGTCATCTGGGGTGAAACTCAAGGTGATAGGATGGCTTTTATGTTTGTCGAAACATAATTCCAACAATCCTCAAAGCCCATTTCAAAATTCCTTCTCACAGTCTTCATTACCCTTCAGCATCCTTTGTCTCTGTCATAGTCTCTAGTCATAACTGAATCTCTTTGGGCATTTCTATAGATAAGTGTTCCTGGGCTAGGCACAGTAGCTCATGCCTATAACTCCAGTGACTTAGGAGGCTAAGGCAGGAGCATTGTAGGTTCAAGGACAGAGGAAAATTGCATAATTTAGTAAGACTATATCTCAAAATAAATGTTAAAATGTGGGCTGGGGGTGCAGGTCCATGACACACTTATACAGCATGTGTGAAACCCTGGGTTCAAACACCTCGTATCAGGGGGAAAAAAACAAAACAAATAAACAAACAAAACAAACAAACAAACAAAAAACAGAAAAAAACACTACCTGGGACAATACTCTGTGTGTGTGTGTGTGTGTGTGTGTGTGTGTGTGTGTTAGTAATAGATAGTAGTATGTGTTTTAATTATGGTACAAAATAATGAGTTTCATTATGACATTTCCATATATGTATATAATAGTATATTACTCAGGTTCAAACCTCATTACCCCCTCATTTCCCTGTTCTGGTAATCCCTTTCCTCTCCACAAATAGTCCCCTTCTTCTTGCATGGTGTGTGTGTGTGTGTGTGTGTGTGTGTGTGTACACCTTTAGTCTCTTTTTAATTCTCTATCTCTTCCAAAATAATCCTGTCCACTTTCATGATATATATGTATTTTATGTATATGTATGTGTGCATATACATACACACATATAACATCCACATATGAGAGAAAATATGTGATTTTTGTCATTCTGGATCTGGCTTATTTTCGTTTTTCTGTTGTACAACAAATGAAATTCGAGACTTGTGGCTGGTAGAGGTCATATTTCTTTCTGCATATTAAAGATTATTTGGATTCTGATTGTTAGACATTTAATGTAGGCTATATATATA